>BQNB010054383.1:13652-24652 GCA_026074375.1 Tanacetum coccineum
TATAGCAAGTGCTTATTAGTTCTCTATTTTGCTTAAAAGTTAGTTAAAAGTCCTTTAAAAGTGGTTTTGGGTCAAACTGTCTTAAAAGTCCTCTATCACACAGTGAAATCATCCAGCTTATTGGCTTTAGCTTTTTCACTCGTTTTTCTTTGATAACCTCAGAATTAGTGTCTAGTATTTTTATAAATTTTCTTAAATTTTTAGGATTAAGTTTAGTATTTTTAGTCTAAATTTTAGTATTATTTAGTTTAAAAATAGTTTTAATTAGTTTAAAAATTCAAAAAAATATTTTTCTGTTATTAAAAATTAGTTTAATACATTTTAAGTTTAGAAATTTGCATTTTAAGTTTTTGAGTCTTAATTGTCAATTTTAGTTAATTTAGTTAATTTTATTTTAGTTATTAATAAGTTTTTAATGTTTAAAATGTTCGTTAGGATTTTTAAATTGCCTTAATTTCTTGATTAGCGTGCCTTTATGTGCTTTCCCTTTGCGTTTTTAGATTTAGAATTCAAAATCTAAAATATTGATAATTCAAGCATGGGATCACGAACCGAAACAAGATTTTCAATTCACGCTTCGTCGGGATATGGCATCCGGAAGATAAGTTTGGACTTTTCTTTTCGTCGAAAACCCAGGGGTGGTATCGAACAGGAGCAGTACGAAGCTTTATTGGTTCAGGTCCAAGACGTAAACCTTGTTCCTGTGTCAGATCGTTGGAAATGGTCCTTGGAGAACTCGGGTGATTTTTCTGTTGCTTCTGTTAGAAAGATGCTAGATGATAAAATGTTGCCGGACGTAACTACAAAGACACGGTGGATAAAACTTGTCCCTATTAAGGTGAATGTTCATGCGTGGAAAGTTAAGATTGATTCATTACCGACGCGTTTCAACATTTCTCGTAGAGGTATGGATATAGAATCTATTACGTGTTCTATTTGTGACAATGAGGTGGAGTCGTCTAGCCATTTATTTTTTAAGTGTAATATGGTTAGAGATATTATCCGAAAGATAACACGATGGTGGGATATTACTTACATAGAGGCCGACTCATATGAAGATTGGTTAAACTGGCTTGTGAATCTTCGCTTATCTTCTAATTATAAGCGGGCTCTCGAATGTGTTTTTTACGTAATGTGGTGGCATGTTTGGCAATATCGGAACAAGTATATCTTTGAAGCGGTTTCTTCTCCAAAGGCGATGATTTTTGAGGATATTGTGTCTCGGTCTTTTTATTGGTGTCGTAATAGATGTAAAGCCTCGTTTAGTTGGAACGATTGGCTTAAAAATCCGTACCTTGTCGCTTTGTAATTTCTAGCTTCTTGCTAGTGGTTTAATAATATATTGTTGTTCAAAAAAAAAAAAAAAAAACTAATGTGTTCTTCGCAAGCCCTTAGGGCCTGTTTGGTACGTTGGAATCGCACATACTGGAATTCGCAATAGAGAATGGAATCAGAAAGAAAGAGAATCATGTTGGAAAAAATAATATTCTACTGTTTGGTGCAAAGAGTGAGTGGACGTGAGAAATATATATTAGAATCGGTTCTTATGTTTGGCTATAATATGGTGTGGAGTGTGTCAGAACAAAATGAATTATATTTCTCAACCATTCATAATCATGTTAAAATCTTAGCATAAAATGAATGTGTAAGAAAAGAGCTATTGGTTTTAGAAACTGGCAAAATGTGATAGCCACGTGCATTTTTATTAATATTTTTATTTTAAAGAATGTGATTCTAATCGAGAATGAGGAAGGTTCTTGCTCTCCCTTTTTCCTACAATTCTTACCTTTCTTTACTTTTTGGAGAGAATGGATTAGGCGAGAAGGGAATTGATTTTTTTTATTTGTTTCCATTCTGTGCATCAACAAACAAAGAAAAGAGTGCCCATTCTGTTTATTCCCATTCAATTCATGTGTACCAAACATCCCTTTAGTGTCCAGATGCAATAGAGAATATATTTTCGCCCGTTGTTTACATTCTCCAGAAAAAAATCAATCATTTTGTCTCCGGGCCTTGTAACACTTTTTATTAGAAATCTCAAACACCCCTAATGAGCAATCTATTATTTGAAGATCAATACAACAATGGTGAAAAAGGTTATCCATGGAAGAGGATTTCGCTACCTATAAAATTTTGATTGTTTCATAACATTAAGATATTTTAAATAGATAAACGCAATGACAGTTTCAATCCATTTAGTAAAAAATGGGTAGATTTGGCCATTTGGGTAGTTTTTTACTTCGACGCTTGAAGATTCAAAATATATTAGAAAAATTATTCCTTGAGTTGTGAGCATTCTAACATTTGAAGTTCTGCTGCATGTAAGGAGACCTGATCATTTTTGTTTCCTCAAGTCTCAGCATTGATTAATCACACATATTAGTAGTTGAAATAAACAAGTTTGCTTGCCCGCGCTACGCTGCCGAGCGAGCTACGTGCTGCGTACGGACCACGGAGGGCGGGAGAGGAGGAGTTAATATTGCTAATTATGTAGGCGGTAAGAGGTAATCGTTTTGGGGCAGAAATTGTACATGAAAGCTTAGGAAAGGCTACTATATGTTAAAGTTTACATATAGATTACATATGAATGATACATCAAAAGCAGGGGTGGCTTCTTGGAGGTTTTTTTGATACCTGAAGTTCGTGACCATTACCAATCACACTTTTGGCAAAACTTTTCTTCTTCCACTGAAATCTGCAACTACAAAAAAGCTATGAGCGTGGTGTGCGACTCAATGTCTGGAAAGTGTGTAGTTCCCAGATGAGCTAATCTCCTTTGCTGTTGGTTTACTCTGATTCATATGCAGCACAATCTTTTTTCCACTGTCCAGATCCTTTGTTGTACTTGTATGGTTAAGTTTTTCCTATAAGGGATTTGACCAAAAGTTATTAGGTGCATGCTAATTTTAATAAAATGGTCCAATTAAATATAGGACTAAAGGCATATACTCAGATGTGTAATATCCACTTCTATAAGTGTTATGATTCGGTTTTAAGCATGGGTCATACATGGAAGGGAGGGTAGGGAACGGCGAAGAACTGCGACCTGGAATTCTTGGTTACTATAACTAGTGGGGAGTCGAAGCAAACATGGCGATTTAAACAACTTTCTGCATAGAAAACAATGAAAACACATATAACCATACGCATGGGAAAAACATGAAAATTGATCAAATATTTCTTACTTTGAGATCGAAAGAATGAAAATTGATCAAATATTTCTTTGGGTTCAGCCCATAAATGAAAACGCTTTATGTTAGAACAAACAATAGAACTGTAATCATATTCATATATACATTTTGAATGTTAAATAAACATTTAACCATATTTAAAGATTATAAGATACATTTTGTCCACTCAACAAAGCTAAGTCAGCACACCTATATTAAACCATTTGTTCCGGTGATAAGCATCGGTTTTACAGAAATGACGTAAGTCTAATATTACACACCTGACTTTGATTCCTTGAAGAAACACATCCTCTAGTTGAGCCACCTTTTCTATCCTGCACGTAATATAAACTAAATTCAGAACAGAAATGTTTATGAACAAACGGTTTAAGTTGCAAAATATAGCTTGTGAGAAATTACTTTCTATTTATATTAGAACAAACAATAGAACTGTAATCATATTCATATATACATTTTGAGTGTTAACTAAACAACAGTTTCTTCATTGTATCACAGATTGCGCATTAACACTCTTAATCTATTGCATAGGAAATTATGGGGGTGTTTGGGATTGCAACAATTTATTCCATTTCAAATGATATGATAATCCATTTGATATAAGCGACTGTCAAACTGATTGTCAAACTGATTTTCCTAAGCTGCCTATTTGACAGCTTAAAACCATATCAGATATAAACGTAGGGGATGAGGCTTACACATTCAAAGTGGATGCACGCAAGTTTTTGTTTTAATTATAGATTGGTGTACCAACTAACATTGTTAGCAGATTGAGTCGTTCAAAGTCGTACCTTCTTTTGCAGGTCCAACTCCCTCTGAAAATTCATCCGCAATCCAACTCTAACATTTCATGCCATTTTGCTGACATAAGTTATATAATAAGCACAAACAATTCACCCATTTGCGGAACTGGTTTATAAGTATATTTGTGTTCAAACATATATAAAGAGTTTCAAGATCCACTGACCTAACCTTCTACAAGATGGATCTCAGCACCCAAATGCGCAGGCCCCAATGCAACCGAAGTAAGCCCCCCGAGAGGGGGGGGGAGGGCACAAGCCAAAGCAACCCATTGAGCCCCACTACAGCAACCACATAAACCATTTCAGCAACCAAATGCAACCGATATCAGCAATCTGTCATCACCACCCACACACAGCCCATGTCAGACCGCCTCACTTCAGGCCCCATAAACCCAAACCTGGAGGGGGGTGGAGCACCTTTTGTTTGCCACTTCAGCTTCCGTTCCTTCTGCAAATTCATTAAAAATTGTTAAAATGTCACCCGGCTTCTAATTTTTTGGTTATTCTTGAATATTCATATTTCAGTGGGTTCATAATTTTGTTAATATAGATCATTCTAGTAATCCAGGCTACATGGTGTAAGAAGTGTGTACTTTCTTAAAGTTTGCTAGGAAGTCTTAAGTGAGTAGATCGAGAACCGTTATCTTTCACAGATGTTTAAGTGCGAAGAGTAAAATAGTATTCTTAAAAACATAAACAGTGAGTGAAACTTGTACACGCAGAACATGAAGACTTGCCCATTTTAGCTAAAATTAAAAAAGTAAAGATCAAAACTTTTAAGCATAGCAATATGGTTAATAAACATTCTCAACAGAAGAGAATGCAGTATGCCTTAAAACTTAAAACACTTTTAACCATTAATTTGGTGTAAATTGCGTGTAAACAGTATGATGCATAAAGCATCAGGTGATGGAAGGAGGGAATTGACTAACCTACACTCGCAACCCCTTAATCAAATTTTAACCTCTCTAAGTTATTAAGAAAAAACATATTTTCACAAAAAATTAAGATTTTGGGTTTGGTAATACCTCAAAGAAGAGAACCTCCTTGATGACTTCCACCCCCTTGCCTGGATGCTAGCAAATTGCAGTGTTGATTGATATCGTTCATTCTTTTCAGCATCAACAAAAGATTGTTGCACCAGCGACAGCCAAACACCCCTTAACGCTGAACATTTGCAGACAAATGTTGCAGCAACTACTTGTTCTTCTTCTTCTGTCCTTTCTTTCCAGTGTCTTTCTTTCGTGGTGGTTTCTCAAGCACAGGCTACGTGCTTTGTAAATGTTGGTGTAAGGCTGCTAATGGGTCGGCTTTGAAAACAGGATCATTAAGAACCGTCTTCAATTGACTCGACTCTTTCATTCTAATCAAACACCACATATAACAGCAAAAATTACAAATGACCCTTAGAGAAAAGAAAAAAAAATAGGTGAAACAGTCACACTAATTTTTGCCTTGAATAGATAACTAATTTCAAGAATCCCTTTTTCTTCTTTCATAAAAGGCATATGTAATATGTATATGAAGATAAGTTTTCGTTTGCTAGTATAACCTTTAAGCTGGGAATACAATGAAAATGGGTAGCAATTTAATAAGCGTATCACCAACATAATCCTTAATCTTAGCTTACAAACGTTATTAATATTTCAAACTCCTCGCAAAATCAGTTAACGTAAAAAACAATGATTTTTTTTTCAGTTTTGACCCATTTGAGCTATGTGACAGCATTTTTTTTCAGTTTTCACCCATTAAGCTATTACCCATTAACCAAAACTCCACGAAAACAAATAGAAGAAATAGTAAGCGTAAATGAGAAGCAGAAGTTTAAATGTGCAAAAAAGCTTTGTTTTCCTTATGCCCACAGTGGTGCATGTGTGTTAAAATAATGTCATAGCCCATGTTAAATCAGCTTATGTTCTCATGTGGAGTAAAAAGAAGAGAGTATTCATCAATATCACTGGCAATCAATATCTCTAGGACTATTGCTACTCAGTACTGAATATTGCAATCAAAAACATTTTCACTAAGTTAATTAATTCATGATCTCAGGTTATCATGCTCATAAATTTTTGGGTCAAATCGCCTAATCAGTTTACCGTTATCAATAACTTGAATCTTGTACTCAAATATAGATTTTGAAAGGCATGATAAAACAACCAAGAACGAATAAATATCAGGAAGGAGCACCTGAATCCGTAATTTGAATTCTGCAGCAAGATCAGTCAATAATCTTATCGTCTTTATCTCTTTAGTCAACAGTAGTATTTCTTTGGCCTTCTGAAGAATGGCCTTGAGAACAATCTCCCTTCTGCATGGCGTAATTTTATGGAATTACGTTGCGAGTTTATTTTTTCGGTATCATGTTTAATAATTTGTTTTTTACCTTATATGTAGTTTATGTCCCGCGGCAGGTTTGTTTTGGGAGGTTAAATTTTATTTTTTTATATGCTTTTGTGTTTGGGTTATGTCTTAATTTTTTTTTACTTTGGGTCAGATGTTGGGCCAGATTATGGGCTATTGTTTTGGCCCACTTTGGTTGGCACTGTAGCGTTTTGTAATTATTTTTTTTTAGTTTGGGTCAGAAGTTGGGCCAGATTGTGGGCTAATTTTTTTAGCCCAATGTGGTTGGCACTGTAGCATGGTCAAAAGGTGGTCAAACATTTGTGAAATGTATATAAGAGTAATATAGATTTTGAAAGGCAAGATAAAACAACCAAGAACGAATAAATATCATCAAGGAGCACTTGAGTCCGTAATTTGAATTCTGCAGCAAGATCTTCCAAAGGGACGCGTTGTACATGAGGCTCAGGTAGGCTAGCAATAGGAGAAAAAGGAGACGTCCACCATGGCTGCAACCGTAATGAGTTGCCCCACCAAGACATGGACAATCTCAGTTCCATCAAAGCCATTCGTACTCATCATAACCTCTCGCAACTAATTTCACCACCATTTTAAAGGATAAGCAAATTCAAGTAGCCTATTCAAAACGTAAAAGTATACGGCCATATATAATAAGAAATCGCATCTGTCAAAAAAAGGAGAAACTGACATAATCACATCTATTTAGGTGTAATTGCGCACACATATAAAGAGTTCTCGTACCTTTGAGGACAGTCATATTTTTCTAATTATTTGCGAACCCATCAACGTTGATATCAGAAGATTCATTTTCCTCTATATCTGAATCGGATTGAACACCAACATACTCACCTTTATCATGTTTCTCACTAATTTCTAAGTCAGTCAATAATCTTATCGTCTTTATCTCTTTAGTCAACAGTAGTATTTCTTTGGCCTTCTGAAGAATGGCCTTGAGAACAATCTCCCTTCTGCATGGCGATGAGAGCATAATGTCAGATGAATATAACATTTTTTAATAAGATGACATGCTCATCAAAGATTCTTAACTTTGGCACCCCTTGTATATATGAAAACCTATATCAGATAACAAATAAGATTCTGAAGTGTATACCAGAATACTTAAAAAGGTGTATATCAAAACCTATATCTGAACATAGAGCTCAAGTTATGGACGGAAATGCTTTGAATGCATCTTTCCTTTCGAGCTCTTTCAGTTACTTTTCCCATGTTTAAAAACTTAAAGTCCGCTTAAACATATATTTTTCTATCATGAGACAGATTCAGTATGTTACTGGAAAAAAATATGAGATGAGGTACCTGTAGTTTCGACAACTATCGTACATGGCGTTCTCATTAGAAAACCTTGATGGTCCGCATCCCAATCAACATTCAAATTTTGTGTTGTAACAGATAGTGTATAAGCCGCAGCAGAAGATTGGCCTGCAAGAAAAACAGTTTATGAGACACAAAAAAAGCTGATAAAAACTTTACTGAATAATATCGCAATTATCAAGGATTATACCTTCTGTTCTCTGCAATTTACCATGTAAGCCACTTCGAGTTTAGCTACAGGATCACTTAATTGAGTGTACAATGACTTTTTTAGTTCCAAAAGTGATAGTTTTGACCTAAAAAAGTCAATGTGTTGCTCATTTACGTGGGATTAGATGGAGTTATTTAAATAATATTATCATATAATCATGGCATGAATCAGTACCTAAAGCTCGTTATGTTTTGAACTTAAATTTTAGTTTTTCTTGTTCGTTATGTTTTTAACTTAAATTTCAGTTTTTCTTCTCAGCCATGTTCGTTCAATACCGGGGTGTTTGGATGTGCGTTTTCAATGGATTTATTGCAGCTAAAAAGCGGAAAACAAACACCCCCTCAATGTACTATAGATCCATTATCACACTTTGAAGCTGATTCTGTTGGACATGAAATTTAAAGAGTTTTGTTCCTCCACCAAAAGATATGTGATTAATAAAAAGTTCTAAGGCCAAATTCTAGTTTTCGTAACCATTATACTATTACCTGGGCGACGACTGGAAACCAATTTCAGTTGCTATCTAGTTCCAAAATATCCTAGTTTTCGTTTAGCGCAGACTATTATCTAATCATTAACTAATACTATAAATCATCCAGAAAAGAGTAGCATACCTTGTCCTCTGAAATTTTCACAAACCATTCCGAGGAAACACCTTGTCCTCAGAAATTTTCCACATCCAGATATCTCAGACTTCAATACACCATCATCGCCATGGTCTGCACCGAATTTAAAGATTATTTTATTATTTTGAGGCTCAGATAAGTGAGCAATCGGATATCAGAATACGGCCGTCATGGCTGCAAACTTAGAAAGCTTGCCCCGCCAAGATGCACATAGTCCAAATTTTAACCGAATTCGCTTAAGGACGCTCACATGTCATCATCACAGCCTTTTAGAATCGGTATTGTCATCATATTATAAAAACTCTTCAAAACATCGAACGGCTATCCACATCGCCACACACCGTCGACGGTGGCAGCAAAGTAATTGGCGAGAATCCACTTCCCGATTCTCTTTAGCCCTGTTCTAAACCGTAACTTTCAAATTCACCCACCATAGCAACCATAAGTAAATGCAACGAAGCATCAATAAAGCAAACGCTTACAACCCACACATAAAGCAATTAGCCATTATCACAGCCATTACCGCAGAATCGCCAAAGGATGCGGTAAGCATCAGCGAATCATCGTATAGGAAGCTCAGGTAGCCTAACAACATATTGAAGAGGACACGTCTGCCATGGCTGCGACCATGATAGGTCGCCTCGCCAAGATACGGATGGTCTTATCTTCATGAAAGCCATTGAGGCTCTCGTCGTGTACTGATTTTCTTATCTTTATACTAAAAACACTTATTTTGATCAACATTGTGACTTTATAATGCTAATCCAAACACCACTGTAACTAACAATCTGGGTAAAAACAATTTTGAGCAAACTAAACCATTGAGTAAATTTGCTTATTTGCCAACGAACCCAAAAATTTTTGACTCCCTATATCTTATCAAAACGCAATAACCTCACAATGTACTAAACCCAAATTCAAGTAACCCTAACCTAAGAAAACAGTACCTAAACCCCAAATTTAAAACCCCCCCAAAAAAATTCAACACAATCCAATAGCCCATTTAAATATATAATACAATAACGGAAAAAAAATCACAAACCTAAATTCAGCTTCTTCTTCTTGTTTGACTGAGGTAAGTGACAACAAACCACACCTAATTCCAACCCAGTTACAAAAATAGAATGGAACCACCAAGCAAATCCCCAACAAATCAGAACACCCGCAAAAGAAACCACCCACTTAAGCTCAACAACGTCACCAACCGACCACCAACGCCACACACCATGAACGGCGGCAACGAAGAGGTCGGCGGCATCGAAGAGATTTGTGGCCTCTGGGTAATAGATCTGTGAGTGTGTGTGGTATAGCTTTGGACCATACATAAGCAACCTTGAACCATAAATACGCAAATAATCATTTCTTGCCGCCTTCATAGGCTTGACCGAAGTCACGTTCATATTCATTAGCATAAAAAAAGCAGGCATATTCACAATGGCTGCAAAGTTAGTACTTTGCCCCTACTTTGCCCCGCCAAAACGCAAATGGTTACGCTTTTAGCCGAATTGCACTGCAGTAGCTGCAAATTATATTCATAAACTTTTATGCTTATGGTACCACACATACCATTTACAAAACAAACACCCCAAACACATAGTTGAGGCTATTGAAATCCATAATAGCCTCACAATAACGATCGTGTAACAAACGTCAATAAAGTTTAGTTTTCTAAATACGTCATGACGACTGAATACTTTAAGCTGCTCGTCATCACACCCCGATTAACGTCGCCACACACCATAAATGGCGGCAACAAAGATATCGGTCACATCAAAGAAACTATAGCCTAGGTGACATTCGACATTTTTTCCACTCATGAGAGTACTCTCCTAAGCACATAAACAGGTAAACGGAGCTTTCCCTAATTTATCACGGCTAAAACAACAACACTTTGAGCAACCATTAACTGAATCCAATCGGTATCACACCTAGAAACCCCAACAATCACAAAAAAATAAATCACAAACCCTAACCTCGGGAACCCTAATTAATACAGTAGAATAGCTAAACAAAAGCTTAAATCGAAATTAAATACTAACCTTAGAAGCAACATATAACCATAACAGAATAGGCAATCCAGAATCATAACAAACACAAACATATAAAACATACCCCAATAAAAAGCAATTGAAGATGAATCAACCATAAACAAAGATAATCTACCGGCACCATAAAACCCCAAAAATTGAAACCTTGAAACCCTAAATATTGTGTGAATCAAACCACATGCATACACCAACCTAACCTACAGAATTGAAATAATATTGTGGGAATCAATTGAGAGGGGTGTGTGTTTTTTTCTGAAAGGGAGATAATGGAAGCGGGTGGAAGACACGGGAACATTCACGTAGCCTCATACGTGTATAAGCCAGCATTTAAACCGGGTCGCATTTAATAAACAACGGGTCGGGCCAGTCGGGTCGAAAACATTAATTATGACCTGGTGTGTTCATTTTTGTATGGTTTTATATAATAAATC
>BQNB010054383.1:26520-39569 GCA_026074375.1 Tanacetum coccineum
AGAGATGTTTGACAATACCCAACGATCTTCAAGCTGTAATAGCATGACTAAGCACCTCACAAAGAAAGGAAAGTATAATTCACTCAAACACTCGTATGTGATGTAATAGAGGGTAAAAGGTAAATCACACTCATTTGCTCAAACATGATCCATTTCATACCATAGGCTTGTACAAGAAACAAAACTGCATCAACAAGGCGTAAGCACTAGGTATAAATATCAAAAGAGAACTTTTATTCGGGTTGTAACGTTAGGCTAAGGGTTAATTAGGTTATGGATAAGGCATGGGAAATATATACTAGAAATGGTTTTATAATATACATGTCGACAAGTCCAAGAAACCCATGTTGCTAGTTACGACATACCACAAACTCGAGAGATAACCGAACCTTTCATCAATATATTCGGGACATATCATAATATATCAATATGTCACAAATGCCCACAACAATCCAGCTCTTATTCATCACTTTTCTTTTTCTCTCTTTTGATTTTTTTATCACTTTTTTATACTTTTTTTCATTTTTTTTCTTTCAACCCACCCTTCACCTTACAACAACTAACAATTCCCCCACACTTGAGATAAGCATACACCACAAAAAATACAAAACACGAAGCGTGCACTCTTCATCTTCGTTGGAATGGCACAACACTCATAACAAAGCGCGAACAAACTGTGAGCAAAAATCAACCAATCGTACCGAGCAACTAGCAACCAACCATTGAGACTTTCGACAAGGGGGTAAGGCTAAGATAAATGTTATATATTTTTGTATTTTTTTAGTGAATGAGAAAAATGAATAGAATGACTCAGCGGTTTAAACTAGGGGTATCTAGCACTAAAGATGAGTGCTAACAAAAGGGTTTTATTTGGGTGGTTAGCTAATCAGTGTAATCAGCTAAAAGAATAATATGTTAAATGGAATGGCTATTTGAGTTAAATCCTAAGTTGCCTCTTTATCACATAAAAAAAACCTATATCACACGAACGTGATCTCACTGCGGTCTCGTAATGATTATCAAGCACAAGTTCTAGAATCAATAAATCACCGGCACACTCATATAATTTTTAAGCCGATACCAATGCTCCAGAAAAGGCGACAAACTACAAATACACAGCCGTAACGATAGATGAGACACTTGCAATTGCATTCAAACCTTAACTCGAGAAAGCTAAAGGAAAAATTATCTTAGGTATCAAAGATGGATACCTGAATTCCTAAAGATCTAAACCTTACATTTTTTTTGGTGATTGGTATAACTGTGCAAGTAATGTCATCGATCCCGAGTCGGATCTGCTTTATCAATCGGGACACATCTCTGATTTCAAAACTTTATTTATTTACTATGTTTTATAATAATATATTAACCTAAGTGGCAAAAAATTTAAAAACAAGAATAGATTTTTAGATTACCGAGGGCGAACAAAAGTTTATACTTTTAATAATGAGTCTTATTTTTCAATTCATTTTCCCCCACACTTAAGTTGAGCATTATGCGTAATTAGAAAATAACATAAAAGTGGGACAAACGGGAAAAATAAATATAAGAGAAACAAGACTTCCCGGGGCTTATAAGTGCTTGGTTGAATCCTAAAAGATACGACGCGAAACAGAATGCCAACATGTGTATTCTACCACATATAATATAATACTCCAAATATATTGGTCCCCGCGTATAAGACTTCATTACCAATCCAAGCTCCACTTATTTATTTAATCTGCAAAATAAACTAAACTACAAGAAATCGTAAAATACAAAAGTACACTTTCGTAGGCAACACGATTGCATTTAGCGTACGCAACAAGCCTTTAAACCCCTCGGTGGCCCGAGTGGACGAGTTATAGTCTCGTGAGGGTTTCCAGCAAACACACCCACAAAGTTCGAAACACTTTTTATATTTTCTCTTTTAAAATTTTATTTATTTAAGGAAAATTTAATTACTATTATTCAAACATTCAATCGCATACGAAAGAAAAAATAAAATCTTTTTGGATTTTTAAGTTTTAGGCAAACACGCATCAAACACGTAATTATTATATAAGGTACGGGAACTTATAACTATTACATATAGAGATTAAAACAAATATTTTTGGGCTTTTTTCAATTTTTTCACAAATCAAACACACAATAATTATATAAGGTATAAAAAAATTTATTTATCATTATTATTATTATTATTTTAGAATTTTTTTACTCTTTTTTTTTAATTTAAATTTTTTTTTTTTACGCTTTATTAGTTAACAAAACATATAAAACATAACACATAACACAGACAAACACAAACAAACATATTAAAAGAAACAAATTTTTTTTACGTTTCATAATTTTATTAAAATGCAAACAAACACACCCAAACAAGCAAACATGCAAAAACAAATAAAAAACAAATTACAAATACTCACAGTTGATAAAACAAAAAGAAAATGATTATTATTTTATACAAAACTGATTTTTTATATGTGCAAGAGCAAAGTGCGGCGCACAAAGTTGTTGTGCGGCGTACTTTCTTGCAAATTTTCAAATTTTTTACTTTTTTATTTTTTTACAGATACAATGCAAGAAATATTATCAAACAAACTTACAAAACACATGTTTTATTATATGAACAGGAACACGTCTATAATCAAAATAAGCAAAAATAAAACGAAAACAATTTAGAAATAAAATCTTTTTGGTTTTTTGAATGACAACTAAATATTCACAAAATTACAAGGCGTATAATCAGATAAAATGGGATTTCAGTTGATCATATACCTGACACTAGAAATTTGGGGGATTTGTTTGGGTTTGGGTTTTGGTTTTGGCTTTAAATCGGATTTTGCTGGTGAAAATTCTGCAGAAAGTGCGGCGTACTTGTGAAAAGTGCGGCGTAATTTTTGGGTTTCTAGAAAAACTTGCGCATAATTTGTATGTTCGGCGTACTTCCTGAAGAAAAACGATTTTTTGGTTCAGTTTGCCAAAAAACTGTACGGCGAGTTTATAAATTTTAAAGTTAATCAGTCACGAGATGGACAAGGTCACGACGGTTTTGGTGTGAAACCGACGTACTTCGGGTATAAACCCGCAAAATAACAAACGAAAACAGGGGAAGTACGACGCATTCCAGGAGAAGTGCATCGTACTTGCAGCAACAAAAGACATTTTTTTAGAGATTTCAAGAATTACGAACACAAAACACATGTAAGATGCACAAGAACAAGCAAACAATCTGCAAATAACTAAACAAATCCCCGGCAGCGGCGCCAAAAACTTGATGTGTGTTTTTACAAGCTTTAAATTTATAATAACTAGAAATACCAATTTTGACTAAAAATACAACATTCGGGCAAGTATACCCTATCGAGTGTAATATAGCATTAGGTAAGTCCAGGTCGTTCCATAGGATTTGTAGCAATTCACAGATTGTTTATCTAGTAACAAAGCTAAATGATTGTCGCAGATCAATTAGCTAAACGTGTGTAAAGCAAAGTAAGAAACAAGTCATGATTCACATAACATAATAGATAGAGATAGAGCAAGACTTTATATAAACAATGCATACAAGTCATATATGACGGATAATCAAAATAACAAGCATATCTACCAATGATAACATAGAATCCTTTCGGCCTATATACTACATCATCACGAGCTCATTAAGAATGGTTTATATCAAATATAGATACATATGAATTCCTCCCAACCCGGTAGGTCAACATAAGGAAGGGTCTTAAACATAATTCTACTTGGGTTGTTTATCAATTTACCACACAATTCTCACAAGTATGATGTTGATTCCCGACTCAAAATCAACCATTACAACTAACTCTTTCGACCTATAATAGTTGCAACAATCAATCAAAGGATAAAAAAGGATCCAAGCAAAGATAACATTAAATTCATAAACATTCATATTCATAAGTCATAGCAAAATCATCCAAATATTATTCATGTTTCACATATCACCAAAACAAACGAAGAACACTACATCATAACCAAACCAATAACCAATTGCTCCCAAAAACAACTAATATCTGAACCTACTGGAATAACTTACGGGTCTGTCACAAACCCGCTGGAAATCAAGAATGCGTCGTCGAATGGTGTGTTTGGTAACGGTTTAATATAATGAAGAAGTTACAAATTTGGTGTGAATCGTCTAATCCTTATGGTATAATGTATTTAGATTCAGGAAATATGTTGTTTGGGGTCTGGAAATGCTGGTGTTTTAGTTGGAATTCGTGGTGGAGAGTGGTGTTAGCATGGCGGTAAGTGACGAATTAAAGGGGTGCTTGGATCATTGGATCCTAAGATCCTTACCACTCCTTCCACCTCTCCCACTTGATTGTATAGATTGTATGTGTTGGTGTGTTAGTATAATGGGATACTTAAAATGGTGTGATTTTTGTCCCTATTGATAGGCTGAGGAAGGTGCAAAGTGCGGCGCATAAAATAATTTGTGCAATGTACTTTGGTTAAGTCGGTGGGAAAATCATAAATGCTGCTTGGATGTGCGGTGCACAAAAGAAATTGTGCGGCGTACTTGGTGAGTTAATGCAGTCTTCATTTAATAGTCTTTAAAGGATTTTTCAAGTTTCTGTGAAACGTTCGACGCGACTTCTGCATGTGCGGCGTAGTTTGTTCTTTTTAGGTAGTTGGCCTTTTATGTTGTAGATAATGAATTCGCCTCTTGCTGGCCGCTTGAACCAACTAAAACCGGAGTTCTATGCGCCGAGTTATGAACCAAAACAGTGAACAGGTGTCGGGAAGCATTCAGCTTGAGTTTACTTCATCGTTAAAGCTTCAAATCTTGTGTATTCTTCCGTTTTCTTCCACGACACTTCCCAATAACCTACAATGACAAATATATTGATAATTCTATACCAAAATTTCTTATAATTAACCAAATATATATATATATATATATATATATATATATTGATATATATATATATATATATATATATATATATATATATATATATATATATATATATATATATATATATATATAAAAATATATAAATTTATTAATAACACATATAAAAACATGTATAATTTGAGCGATACAAAACCCCACACACGTAAAAACTTTGCTTGCCCTCAAGAAAAATCTAAGAAAAGAAATTTTATAACCAAGGTCCTAGGTGATAAGACAAGATTTTATTTATATATTATATATATATATATATAAATAGATATATAGATATATATATATATATTATATATAAAAATATATATATATATATATATATATATATTTGATATTTTTGATATTTTTAATTTAAAAAATTTTATTGGGTGTGAAATTATCGAAAATATTTTTGGTTTTTGTAATAAGTAAATGCAAAAGGCGCAAGCACCCCCACACTTAAGGGTTTGCTTGCCCTCAAGAAAAATAAGAAAAAATAATAAGCTTTACAAAACAAACATAGAATTATGAAAAATATTTTTGGATTTTTAATATGTGAAAATAGAAATGTTTGACAATACCCAATGATTCTCAAGCTGTATAACATGACTAAGCACCTCACGAAGAAGGAAAGTATAATGCACTCAGACACTCGTATGTGATGTAATAGAGTGTAAAAGAGAAATCACACTCAATTTCTCATACTTTATTTATTACGTACTTATAGGCCTTGTTACAAAGAAACAAAACTACACCGACATGGCGTAAGCACCAGGTATAAATATCAAAAGAGGACTTTTATTCGGGCTGTAATGTACAGGCTAAAGGTTTATAAGGGTGTGGATAAGGCATGGGAAATATATACTGGAAATGGTTTTATAATATTCCATGTCGACAAGTCCAAGAAACCCATGTTGCTAGTTACGACAATCCACAAACCCGAGGTATCGAACAACTCAACCTCACTCGATCATAATCAACCTGGCACAAATATAATATATCAATATGTCGCAAGTGCCAACAACAATCCAGCTCTTATTCATCACTTTTTCTTTTTCGATTTTTTATCACTTTTTTTCATTTTTTTTCTTCTTCTTTTTTCCTTTTTTTCACTCCACTTTCGCACAACTATCAGTTCCCCACACTTAATATAAGTGTACACCACAAAAAATACAAAAACTAAAGTTTCGAACCTTCAACTTCGTTGAAATGGTACAACCCTCATAATAAAGCGCGAGCAAACCATAAGCAAAAATCAACCAATCATACCGAGCAACTAGCAACCAACCGTAGGGATTTTCGATAAGGGTAAGGCTAGGCTAAAGGTTATATATTTTTAGTATTTTTTTTATTTTAGTGGATGAGAAAAATGAATAGAATGGCTCAGAGGTTAAACTAGGGGTATCTAGCACTAAAGATGAGTGCTAACATAAGAGCTTTATTTGGATGGTTAGCTGATCAGTGTAACCAGCTAAGAGAATAAATAATAAATGAAATGGCTATTTGGGTTAATCCTAAGTTGCCTCTTTATCACATAAAAATACCTATATCACGCGAACATGATCTCACTGCGGTCTCGTAATGATTATCAAGCACAAGTTCTAGAATCAATAAATCACCGACACACTCATAATCAAAGGAATCAAGCATAAAATACGTATGCTATATACATGCTTAAAATCCTCACATATTTACTGGAATGGTTATAAATGCGCAAGCAATGTCATCGATCCCGAGTCGGATCTGCTTTATCAATCGGGACACATCTCTGATTTCAAAACTTTATTAATATCCTAAGTTTTATTCTAATATATTAACCTAAGTGGCAAAAAATTTAAAAACAAGAATAGATTTTTAGATTACCGAGGGCGGGGACAAAAGGTTACCTATTAATAGAGTTCGATTTTTCAATTTATTTCCCCCCCCACACTTAAGTTGAGCATTATGCGTAATTAGAAAATAACTTAAAAGTAGAATAATGGGAAAATAAATATAAGAGAAACGAAACTTCCCGAGGCTCATAAGTACTTGATTGAATTCTGGAAGATATGGCGCGAAACAGAACGCCAAGCATGTGTATTCTACCACATGTAATATACTGATCCAAATATATCACACCCCAAGTGATAAGATGCCAACCACCAATCCAAGCTCCACCTGTTTTATTTAACCTGCAAAATAAACTAAACTACAAAAAACCGTAAAATATAAAGCGCACTTTCGTAGGCACCACGATTGCATTTAGCATATGCAACAAGCCTTTAAACCCCTCGGTGGCTCGAGTGGACGAGTTATAGTCTCGTGAGGGTTTCTAGCGAACACACCCACAAAGTTCAAAACAATTTTTTATATAATTTTATTTTTTTTATTAAATTTTTATTTAAATACATTTACTAAAACAAACACACATAAAAATATTTTATTTTTAAAAATTATTTTTATTGGTTTTGGTTTAAAAACAAATACATATCAAGCACATACTTAATTATTTATAGTACAAAAACTTATAACTACAAAAAAAATATTGAAACAAATATTTTTGGGTCTTTTTTAATTTTTAGGCATAAATTAAACACAAATCGAATATACAATAATTATATAACATATAAAACAAATATTTAACAAAATTATTTTTTGGTAGACCAGAAGTGCGTCACACTTAAAGAAAAGTGCGGCGTACATCGAGTCTAATTTTTTTTTATTATTTCAAATATTTAAATGATGGCGGGAAATATTTAAAAATGTGCGCCGCACAACAATATGTGTGCGGCAGTTTTTTCATGACAGAAAACATATTTTTTTATCATACTTTATTAGTTACGAACACATATATAATCGCATAAACAAACACATGCAAACACAAACAAACCAACTAAACAAAAGGAAATACGAAACTCTTTTTTTTAAGATTTTATAATTTTTTTTAACTTTTTTATTTTTATTTTATATATGGTCATACTTATAAATACACAAGCAAGCAAACATGCAAACACAAAATAAAACACATAACACATAACAGATAAACAGTCATACAAACACACAGACAAGAACATTATTAAAAAAATAAAACTTCTTTTTAGATTTTTATAGTTTTTGACACTTTTACATAATAATGCAAACAAACACACATAAACAAGCAAACTAAGATGCATAAACAAATAAAGATATTTAACAAATTATTCACATAACATAAAAGAAAATGCATATGATTTATTTTTATACAAAACTGAATGCAAACACAAAATAAAACACATAACAGATAAACAGTCATACAAACACACAGACAAGAACATTATTAAAAAAAATGAAACTTCTTTTTAGATTTTTATAGTTTTTGACACTTTTACATAATAATGCAAACAAACACACATAAACAAGCAAACTAAGATGCATAAACAAATAAAGACATTTAACAATTATTCACATAACATAAAAGAAAATGCATATGATTTATTTTTATACAAAACTGACTCTTTTTGTTATTGCAGGTGCAAAGTGCGGCGCACAAAATTAATTGTGCGGCGTACTTACTGCAAAATTTCTGAAAATTATATTTTTCACAGATGAAATGCAAGAAATATAAACAAACTAACAAAACACATGTTTATTATATCAACAGGAACATGTCAGAAAACAAAATAAGCAAAAACAATTTAGAAATAAAATCTTTTTTGGTTTTTTGAATGACAACTAAATATCAACAATTGTACAAGGCATAATATCATATAAAATAAAATTTTAAATGATCACATACCTGAGACTAGCAATTTGGGGGTTTTGTTTGAGTTTTGGTTTTAAATCAGTTTTATGTTTGTGAAAATTTGCAGAAAGTGCGGCGTACTAGGGTAAAGTACGGCGTACTTCCTGGGTTTTCAAGAAAAACCGGCGCACAAAATTGTATTGTGCCGGTGTACTTCCCTGGAAGAAAAGTGATTTTTGGGTTTTCGTTTGCCAAAAATTGTACGGCGAGTTTATAAAGTTGGATTTGTAAAACAATACGACGATTTTGGTGTGAAATCAACGTACTTAGGGTATAAACCTGCAAAATAAGAAACGGGAACAGGGGAAGTGCGGCGCACAAGGTTAATTGTGCGCCGTACTTTCTGTAACAGCAGACATATTTTGAGATTTTAAGATTTAAAGAACACGTAAGATGCACAAGACTAGCAAACAATCTGCAAACAACTAAACAAATCCCCGGCAACGGCGCCAAAAACTTGATGTGTGTTTTTACAAGCTTTACGCTTAGGCATTAGTACTATAATAACTAGAAACTCCAATTTTTACTAAAAACAAACTTCGGCAAGTAATACGCTATTCGAGTGGTAAGTATAGTAGTAGGTAATCCAGGTCTTCTAACTGGATTTGCGTAGCAATTCACAGATTGTTTATCAAGTAACAAAGCTAATTGATTGTCACGGGTCAAATAGCCTAAACGTGTGTATAAAGCAAGCAAGAAACAAGGCATGATCCACATAACATAATAGATAGAGATAGAGCAAGACTTTCTATAAACAAATCATGCAAGTCATGAATAACGGGTAATTACAAACAACATATCTACCCATTAAATGACAGTAGAATTCCTTTCGCCTATAAGACTACATCTCACGAGCGCATTAAGAACAGTTTATATCAAATATGCATAAATATGAATTCGTCCCAACCCGGTCGGTCAACATAAGGAAGGGTCTTAAACTTTAGTCTACTTGGGTTCTTTTTTTAGCAATTACACAAATTCTCACAAGTATTATATTGAACAGGCATAGACAAATAGTTCAAATTACCATGCATGACAATTAACCCTTTCGGCCTATTTCAATTGCAATGATATACCAAAAGATAAACAAGGATCCAAGCAAGATAACATCGAGTTCATAAACATGTATATTCATAAGTCATAGCAAAATCATCCAAATATTATTCATGTTTCACATATGAGAGCAAAGTAACAATACCAATATTTCGACTAACATAACCACCAATCCCAAAACTAACAATTCCATGATCAACCAACAACCAAATGCTACTGAGATAACCGGAAATATGTCACCTAACTTCTGGAAATTCAACAACGTATCACCAAATGGAGTGTTTGGTAACAAGGTTTATGGTGATGATCTTAAGAGAATTTGGTGTGAATCCTCTAAGAATCAAGGTGATAAGTGTTAAGCTTATGGAAATGGATGATATGTAGGCTAGATATGGTGTTAGAATTCTAGAAAATTCATGGCTATGGTGAGGTGGGTTTTGTGAATGGTAAGTAATGGTGGTCAGAATGGTGGAAAGTTCGAATTCAAGGGGTGTTTGGATCATTGGACCAATGATCCACTCCACTCCTTCCTTCATCTTCAAAGGATTTAGAGATTGTGTGTGTAAGATGTATAAAGATTGTATGAGAGATATATCAAATGGGAGAGCCAAGGAGGGTATTTATAGGCTTTTCGGGGGCCAAAGTGCGTCGCACACACTTATTTGTGCGCCGCACTTAGTGACTTAATGCACTTAGCATTTAATTGGATTTAATTTTCTCCACTGCCTCAAAAGTGTGCACACGTGGGTAAAACCGTCGAAAAAAAAAAAAAAACACTTGGGATGTTACAAAAGATTTTTTCAATTCTGTAGAAAAAAGTAACGGCCCGCACTTTCTGCAAGTGCAGGTACATTTGTTCTTTTCATAGCGTTTGGCCTTTTATATTGGTTTAGAATTAATTGAATTGCCTCACGCGTGGCCGCTTGAACCAAACTAAAACGAAGTTCGTATGACCGAGTTATGACCAAAACAGTGAACATGTGTCGGGAAGCATTCAGCTTGAGTTTACTTCATCGTTAAAGCTTCAAATCTTCGTGTATTCTTCCGTTTTCTTCCACGACACGTTCCAATAACCTACAATGACAAATATATTCTATTCTATACCAAAAGTTCTTATATTTAACCAATTTATATATATATATATATATATAATTATTGATAACGCATATAAAAACATGTATAATTTGAGTGTTATCATGGTGATTGGTTGTACTTCAGGTGTTGGAGTTTTAGTGGGTTTGACAGTTGATATTGGGACAACATGTTTTAGTTCTTTAGACACTTGTTCCTTATCCACCTTGTCTTTATCAGTATCTTGTATCTGAATGTCTCCAGTCTCCCCCTCAGTATGAGAAGGAGGTTCTTCATATGAGAGTACATATTATATTTAATGTAATCGGCCCATTGGCCCAAGCCCATAGAATATTATTGATAACAGCCAATCTATATATATGATACAACAGAATATTCTAGACTATGGGCTTGGGCCAATGGGCCGATTACATTAAATATAATATGTACTCTAATATGATAACAACCAACCTATATATAGGATACAACATAATATTTTAGACTATGGGCATGGGCAAATGGGCTGATTACATTAAATATAATATGTACTCTAATACTTCAGTGACTACTAGTGTGACATTCTCCCCCCAACATTTGCTGGCCCTCTAGTGATAGCAAGTGTTATTTGTGGTATACTGCTTCAGGGGGTGGAAGACTGACCTTTGAAGCCTGATAGATCTCTGTCATTATGGATTTGATATCTGAAGTGTCTTGCCTGAGAGAAGATAGTTTATATCTGATTTCAGCCTGAGAACTTTCAACAACTGTCATCCTAGGGCTAAGTTTCCAAGCCATGAAAGTTGATAACTTGGCCTATGAAGCTATGTGCTCCTCTTATTTAAGTGCAATAGCTTGAAGAAATTCAACTGAAGACTTCAATCCTTAGAAGTCAAAGTTCTTGACAAGTGTGAGCAGTTCAGTAAGAGCAGTTAAATTCTTAGTGTAGGCTTCAGTAGCCTCAATAACCTTCTTGTTAAGAGTTGGATCATCCTTGATAGCATCCCGCATGACTTTGAGGGTTTCAGTGACTTCAGTCAAGGCTTTGAGAAGATTAGTCCTGTCAGTGGCAGTCTTGTCAAGAGAATCCATGGTTGCCTAAACAAGCTTATTAGTCGGTTCCCTATGATCAACATTCTCTTCATAATGTCCTTTAATAGAGGCTCTGAGGTCAGCATAAGAGACTGCAGCTTCTTCATGCTTTGCCTACTGATTATTAGTTAGCTTGTTAAACAACACTCGAGATACTTTGCGGAGATACTTCACTAGTTGTCTTTCAGTGAGTGGCAGAATGTTGTCATATTTCTTGAGTTCAGGACTGGAGTCAAAAGTTGATTCATCAGTATCTTGAACAAGAGATAACTCAGGCTTGTCTGTGTTTAGTGGTGAAGACTGAACTTCTTCATCAACCTGAGTATCTTCATCCATATCTTCTCCAACAGCAAACACTTCCTCATCATCACTTTCTTAAACCATTTCATCATCAGATAGTATCAAGGCTTGGACATCAGCAAAAGTTTTGAGTTGTAAGGCTTCAATATCCAGCTCTACGTCAGAAGAAGTCTTGCCTTTATTTTCGGTCAGGGACCGATACCTCAATCGAGCTGACTGGGTCTGGTCAGCGTGGTACTTAGCATCAGTCCCTAAGGGATTAGCAACAGGATTGGTGTGTGGTTCCATATCAGCGGTTGGTTTCAATCCCTCTGAGTCTTTGTCCCCACGTGGCCCTTCAGGTGACAGCGTGGTTTTAGCCACACCTTCATTAGAAACCGTGGACGGCAATCCTTTATCAGCGGGCTGAACGTTTCCCCTTGAGTCTTTGGGATCAGTTTTGGTACCTTCAGGTAAAAGTTATGATTTACGAGTGCCCTCATCGAGTGTGGAAGGAAATCCCGTACCAACGAGTTGTATGTTTCTCTTTGGATCTTGGGGATCAGGTACGGTGCTTGAGGAGACTAAGTGGGATTGCTCAGAACCCTTCATTGGCTTGGGCGGTGTTACCTTGGTCTCAATGGGTGTCTTTTTGGACTTAGGTTTCTTCCTCTTTGAGGCAGTGACCCTGGAGCCTCAGGGCCCTATGACTGGGATAAGGTTGGAGTCACAGTTTGAGACTTCTCTTTCTTCTTCTTTACAAAAAAGGAAGTGGGTTCAATGAATGTTCACGTTTGTTTACAGCAACCATGAAGTTCGTCAATTCAATGGGAGTGACTTTGGATGGGTCCTTTGAAAAATTAGAGTTACTCAGGATGGTAGGAGAACTCCCAAAACTTTCAT
>BQNB010054384.1:0-22044 GCA_026074375.1 Tanacetum coccineum
AATATATATAAAAAACTTACTTTATTTATAAAAAAACATGAAAAAACCAAAACCCGGCCGGGTCAAACCAGGTCTCGAGGACCGGGTTGACCCGGGTCAGCTTAAACCCGGCGGGTCAAACCGGGTTTCGAAAATATGAAACCCGGTTTAATTTGACCCGTTTTTTCGACCGGAACCGGTTCAACCGGTTGACCCGGCCGGGTCGAACCGGGTTTCAAAACATTGGTTTTATGGTTTGTTCTCTTAGCTTCTTGCTAAAAGAAGTTTATATAAGATTGTCATTCAAAAAAAAAGTCCAAGTCAAAAATAACTAAACATAAAACAGTCAGTAGAGACGTACCCATTTCTGCCAGTTGCATACTCTTGATGAACCATGTCGCTTATCTCTGTCCGTCGATTTTCTGGAGGAAGAAGAGACAAATCTTTTAGTTTTCTAGCAGCATCTGTTCCAAGTACCCCCAGATACCTTCTATCATCAGCCAAGACACAATATTCCATTGGAACATAATTCGGCTTATTACTATTTCCCAGCATCAAACAAGGGATATCGGTGTGCACAATCTCTTTATCCCAGTTTTGCCTAAAGTAATCCGTAAGCATAACGGTTTTTGGTGGGTTTTTCCCTGTAGGATCTTTCCATTCAAAAGAGATGTCTTTTGTAAGTTGGACAGTCAAACCTGCCACCATATATTTTTGTTTAGTAAAACGATGAGTCACACTCACTCTCAACCCTTTAAGAGCATACATAACAGAACTTTGATACCGAGCAATATCACTTGCTTGTTTGATTTCATATATATGCTCCATAAGGTATTCAATAACCGACATCCTTTTACGGAAAGGTATTGCAGAATAGTCTGAACACAATACCAGCCCTTTTGAAGTGATCTTTATGCTTTGTTGAGATCCCCTGTAAGGAGCAACACCACAATTAAGAAGGTCATCTTCCTTCCGGTATTCTCGAGGGTACATGCCTCTACCAACTGAAACCTTTTCACGGAAAAGATTTGCTTTCATCACTACATCGACTGCTTGAAGAACATCACGAGGAAGTTGTGCAGAATTTTCAGCCAATAAATACTTGATGGTGCAAGTGTAAGAACGACCAAACAATTCTACATTGTAGGTTCCTGAAGGCAACTCAACTGCACTGTAAATATTCTTTTCACCTTCATAGGCGGTTTGCAGTAACGGGAACTGATTAGGAAATTCAGAAGATAACTTTTGGGTTTTTGGCTTTAAATAGCCACATACTTTTTCAAATGTACCCATGTTGTACGTGTACTAAATTTATTGCCCATATCATACCTGAACTTTGCATTTCGTGTCAATATGGTACCATTATTACCGGCTACTGTTAAAACCGGCTAGCATTTTGCTAAAGTGTGTTGTGTAAGGGCATTTTCGTCCTTTTAACTTTATCTTCAACCTTGGCTCTATATATCCATACAGTCTATGGGTACTTGGTTCCTTTTTGTGCAATGAAAACAGTTTTCGTGGTAAAATCAAAACTTATCTTCCACAAAACACACTAATCAAAATGATCTTCCACAAAACGCAATCCCAAACACCTTAAAAAAACGCTACAGTGTGATTACCATTGACAAAACGCAATCCCAAACACCTTAAACGTCTATTTGAAGTTGACATAATGAATTTATATGTCATCTTTAGGTAGAGGGAAAGACAGTCAAGGCTCAAATATGGGACACAGCAGGGCAAGAGCGATACCGAGCAATCACCAGTGCCTATTATAGGGGTGCCCTTGGAGCACTTCTGGTATATGATGTCACAAAACCAACAACTTTTGATAACGTCAGCACGTGGTTAAAGGAACTAAGGGACCATGCTGATACAAATATTGTGATCATGCTAATTTGGAAACAAAACCGATCTTAAACATTTGAGAGCTGTTTCAATAGAGGATGCTCAAACTTTTGCTGAAAAGGAAGGTCTTTCTTTCATTAAAACGTCTGCATTAGAAGCGATCAATGTCGAGAAATCTTTTCAAACGATTCTTAGCAAGATTTATAGGATTATTAGCAAGAAATCGCTTGCAGCGGGGCTCCAGCAGCTGCTAGCATTAAACAAGGGGAGACATTTGTAATTGAACCTCAGGAACCTAATACCAAAAAGGCTTGTTGCTCATCATCTTAATTGTTACACAGGAATTTGTTTGAAATTGTCTTTACTTGATTCTTCCTGTTAAGTTTGATTCTCTAGCTATTTTAGATAACTTGAAAGATTTTGACTTTATATTATGTTGTTGGTATTATCAGCGAACTAGATGAATTTTTTTTAAGTATAAAGATTAAAGGTAGTTTCACAGTTACATGTTCAACATACTGGATTAAAACTGCTTTCGTTTGGATGTTGTGCGCTCTTTATCAATTCCCTTTTCAAATGGTGATGGTCAACAGGTTGGCTGGATATGGGATACACAGGTGACTCACCCTTGATCAGATTTGTTTTCTTGAATGTAGAACAACCTGAGTTTTTATTGCAATGATTTATGCCCAGAAGTATAAGATAATAATAAAAAGGGGTACTTTTTTCTAACATGTTTATTATGGTATCCTATACCTGTTTCCGGTGAGCAAGCTTTTATTATGGGTAATTGAAGTTATATAAGTTTACATGTTTGTTATGGGTAATTGAAGTTATATAAGTTTACATGTTATTGAATTGGGATTAAATTCCAGCTAAGAAGAAGATGATGAATTGTGTTATGTGAGTTGGATGCCACGTAAGCGTTTAGCCTGTTAAACGGGTGGAAAAGTCAGTTTACGTACCATATTGACACAAAATGCAAAGTTATATGGGCAATAAATTTAGTACACGTACCATATGGGTACATTTGAGATAGTACGTGGCTATTTAAAGCCAAAAACCCATAACTTTTCTTGAATCAATCGCAAGTCGGATTTTGGAATTGATTTTTTTGCAGATTTGGCAGCAGCAGATGAGGCTTCAGGATTAATAGCTTTCTTCACGTCAACATCGTAGCGTAGTATGCTTGTTGATGGAGAAAACTTGACTGGAAAGTGATTAACAAGAAGCTTCACCCCCCTTGATGCAAGTGTACCACGATCATGTCGCTTAATTGGTACATAAGGATTTCCTTGGTAAGGAACAGGACCGGTTGGAATTGATACATTAGGTTCTGAAGATCTGAAATGCAGTTGAGAACAACGAAAATATTATTAAACACAATGTAAAAAAGTTTATGATAAAAAAATTTATGGTGCAAAAGGTTATGAATGGCGGGGCTAGTAGGGGACTAGTGGGTGCTGAGCCACCTCTAATGAGCCCTGGTTATGATAAACAAGTTTATTAAACAAATTTACAGTTTCAAAAGGTTATAATAAAAATTTTGGGCAAGATTCTCATCCTCCCGTAAATCCTAAGTCTGTCTTGTAAATGAGAAAAAGAATATATCATTTTTGACAAAATCACAAAACAGAGTACCCAACTTTATTGCAATATTACTCATTTTTAACAAAAACTTATTTTTCGTATTAAAGAAAAATAAAATTGGAAGCCACATTAACAAATGTAAGTTACCTTAGATTTAAAAGCACTATTATAGAAAACCACTCCTATTCAAACACCCGTAATGTATATGAATAATCTAAATCTGATGTTATCCGAAAGGTAAGAAAAGATCTAAATCCGTAATAGGATTCACCTTTTGTTTATGTGGACATGAAAAGCTTCATAATCCCTACACCGCTTTTATAATTTAATGCATGTGTTTTCATTATAAACTTATAAAGATTTATACATAGTAAAAATAGATTTATAAATTAAAAAGGCTAAATAATTTGCAGGGCATGTAAAATTTATAAACTTGTCAAAACCTTAATCATTGTTGATGCTCATTAAATTTTATTACCAAAATGAACGTTACATGATTTTAATTGAAGTTCGTAGGTTACATTTTATCACAAACATTCAATTTTTTGGAATGTTACATGATAATAATTGAAGTTCGGGGTTGTACATCTTATGATAAACATTCAATTTTATTGTAGTTGCGCATTATATCTAACCACTAAACACTAGCTAAAAAATGATGAAAACCATATATCACCATATATCTATTCGGTGTTATAAAAAGCGGCCGAGGCATGGTCAAGGTAACACAGATAAGCGACATTTAAATTAGGTTTTTTTTTTCTTTCAGGATCTTGTTTTTAAAGAGTGTATGAATAAACTTAATTGTTGTAGTTGAGAAAGATGAAAAGACGAGATGGCTAGAAAAAGAAAGAGTTTAGTTAAAAAAAACCATAATTTAATTTAGTGAAAACCCTAATTTACATAGTTTGGTGGTGGTCGACCACCCGACTAGCCAGCCTAGTGCTTTTTTCAACCATGTATCTAGTTTGCCTACTATTCTGCGCGGGCCAAATAATAAACTAAATCGCATTAGCAAAGGTAAAAGTAAGTTCAAGCAACGCGGTGGGTTAAAGTTTGAGTGAGAGCTTGTGACTCAATTCGTCGACCAAATCCATGATCCACATTCTGCCTAGGGTTCCAGTACATCTGCCGATCACCACCACGACCACCGTATTGCTGATTGTATTGATAACTGTTTCCCCTACCACCACCACGTGGATAGTAACCACCTTGTCCATCGTACCCACCACCACAACCTCTACCAGCACCTCCATAACCACTAGAATGATCCTGCTGACTGTTTGCACGACCACCACCGTTACCAGCGTAACTACCACGGCTTCCACCACGATGGTTACTCCGGCCTCTACCACTATAACCTCCACGACTGTAGGTATTCTGCTCCATTATGGTTGGGCCTGTTAGTCCTGTAAAATTAAAGTGTCTGTCTAGATATATGTTGTCTGTTTGTATATGTATACATGACTGTTTGTTTTATGTGATAAATAGAGTGTCATAATTAAGAAACATTACTTTTATACCCAAAAAAGAAGTTATGTGTGATTATAGATGAAAAAGTGAAGGGTAAATATGTAAAATTATGATTTAAGTCATTGACTTAATATGGAGACTCTCTCCCTCATGGCTTTTTCTAGAAAGTCATTTGTTAATTTTAAGCACAAAATAAACAAGTCTTTGATGACTTAATTAATTTACCAAATTTTCAATTAAGACTTATTAAGTCTTTATCAAACACTAACTTAGGGTTTGTAGGGTCGTGGGTTAGTTTATATAGAGATGGGGTGATAGGTCAAATGATAATTATACCCTTTTTGCTTGGTTTACATGGCAAATCAAATACAGTAGTCGATACTAGAACCTTCTATCATAATTTTGTGTTAATTATGTGACTTTTTTATATTAAAATCACTAGTTTTAATACCCGTGCACGCACAAGGCTAAAACATAATTTTTTAATAAAGTCTTAATTTATTTATTATGAATATTAAAGTTGATTACGAATTTTATAAAAGCATACCTAATATTTTAACCCGTGCATGCACGGGTTTTTGATAGGTTGAAACACTTACTTGTACCATTATCGTTAAAATGGTTTTCACATAAAAAATGGATGCTAATATTTTGTTGCTCTTAAGTTGAGCAATATTGTTTCCATATGAAGATAAAACATCACACAATCATACTAAGAACCAATCACAAACAAACATAAAACTAAGGCAAAACTAACTTAAAGTTGATTCTATACCAACTCGATAAATTAATTAATCAAACAGTTAATTCCCTAGATATGTTGTACAATGTTTAAATTTTATGAGGGTTAGATAAAAGAGCGATATGACATGAGAACATAAGACATAACTGATACTTCTTTTGTAGCATGTAATAGATAAATATAATGAAAGTACAATAAAGAGGTTCAATATTTAAAATCGTGCAACATTTCGTGAAAACATGAGGCACCTTTTATAATTCAGTTAAATACACATTTTAATGACTTTGAGTTTCAAATGATGACCATGAATACCTATCCTCCTATATTTCAGGTAAGAGCCATGAGTCACCAATGTTAAAACTCGAAAGCATATCAAACCTATCAGCCAGACAAACTTTGAGTAGACACCCATTTCCGTAATCTCTCAACAAAATAATCCATCACAAAACTTGTTATAAGATGCCAAAAGTGAACATGTATATCATACCAAAAAAGCTAGTAAAGCGATTGCTTTAGCAGCCTAATCTATAACTCATGCACGCTAATCTATAACCCCTGCACACATAGGGTTTTAGCATTAGTATAACGGGTAATAATATTTAAATAACTCTGTTTTGAAGTTAAATATTCTGAATATTTATAAATTCATGATTTTGTTATGTTTAATATTTTATTATAAAATTAAATTAAATTTTAATACTTATATAATTATAAAACCCATGCACGCATTAAGCATTCCGGATGTAACAGTATGCTATGGTCCAATGATTTTTTGTCGAGCTATAACCTCACTGGTAATGAAACATAATTATATGAACTAAGAAAATAAAAAAGTTCTTGAACTTTATTAGGTTCCTGGCTGTGAATTTAAAACACATAATCAAGTAACATTGCATTTTTCTAATAACATTATAACATACACCATTTAACAATGATCCAAAAGTTTGCACTCTATACTACAAACAAACTTCAGGGGGTGTTTGGGAACGTTTATTATTAATGATTGTCTTCTTAAACATAATCTGGTACCAACATGCTGATTTTTAAGTGTTGGGTTATTCTAAAGCCCATACCCAGATATATCCAAACACACAACACCGTTAATCTGTTTCAGAAGTAGGTTTGTCAATCATTTTAATAAGCATTCCCAAACACCGTCTTTAAGTTTATGAAATATAATCTTTTTATATGATTTGGAGCGGGATGAGTCTGTAGCTTCAGTAGTTTCACAGAGCCCGAAAATTTCTACATAACTATGCCAATAAGCCCCATCTGTGAACATTAAGCTTCCTTAAAAGGTTAATCCAAACACTCAATAAATTGCAGCCCTGAAACATTTAAGATTACTTCTTCTACAATACTATAGTATGTCTGATTATTGATTCTAACAGAATCAATTATGTTATACATCAACTGGGGACTTGGAAAAAATGTTGTACTTTTGGTATAGCTTACTCAATTTGGGGTAATTTTGCTTTTATAAATCCACTATTTCAACCGCAAACAAAGAAAAGTATAATCAGTAACACGTCACATGTTATATAATAAACTAAAGGGTTGTTTGGCATTGTGTTTTGAAAGTGGTAAAGGGGTATTTGGCAATGTGTTTATCCTAGCAATAAGTCTCTACATTCTCTATTTAGCTTTTGAAGTATGACTAAAGTAATCAATAACATTAAGGATAAGAAAAGTAGTATCAGTCTACACACCTAAGCCACATGTGATTATGAGAGATGCACCAATGAGCATATTTGATAAGAGCATAATCAATTAACTGACATTATATAAATAAAAAGCATACTTAAGCCATGAAGCCTTTAATAACTCGATGAAATTAAAGTATTCAACGCACTTGTAATGCAATGGTTTTCCAATAGTGCTTCCAATTCCCTCCCCTGTACAATGAAAACAATTATGTAACAACGATGCAGTCATAAAGCTTTCCAATATCTCATACTCATTAGACATCATAAAGTTCCGTTTAACATCTTATATTCATAAATAAAAGCCAATTAAATGCTACAACACTGTATATATACTGAGATACACCAATGGCTTTATATATACAAAGTCACAGGAGGTTACTAAAGCTGTAATGGGAGAACAATTGACCATAGATGATGCTCTAGATGATGACAAAATATTAATTACACTATAAGATATTGTAGAATACATTTTAAAGTTGCATTAATTACTAAATAAGATGGTAAGTTCAATAACCATTCAAATTTCTATCCTATGACTATATATGAAACATAACTCTCAAAAGCGGGAGTATGTCAATAATCAGATAAACAACAAAACTAACCAAGTTTAATTACAAATATATGATGAAGTCACTATTCTCACAACAACATCAATTAGTTCAGAGTATCCATATAAGAGCACAGTTGAACACGGTGCCCAAATTACTGCCAGTCTAGTTGTAAAACTTAACGATAAACTGATATACTGCAAGAGTTTGATTTAAGTATATCATAAGCAAACAATGGTGCCATGAAACCAGAGAATATCAATGAACCTCTGGTGAGCCAGGGGCAATTCCAATCAACACCAGCCATTTCTCATATGGATCAAATATGTTATCTGATTGTTTGCTAAATTAGTTGTTCTATCACATAATTTTGTAGGTTCGGAATCACTTGTACCAAAGCACAACATAAACAAATTAAACCTTGATCTTACACACCAAAAAGAAAGAAAAAGAAAGCAATGTCAAAAAGGAAAGATGATGGCTGTATACCCTCAAGTAACTAATGATAAGCAGAAGTCGGGTAACCATCTCCAACATCTTAGGGGTAATCCATATCCAAAAGATGATCTGAATACATAAGTATGATAAGATCAGATAAACATTAGTAGTTGAAAACAAAATAAGAAGGTTGTGAGCCATAGAATAATGAACTTATAGCTTTTACCTGCTCAGGCATCTGATGGGACTTCCTTTTGGATTTCATCTGAATATTAAATATTTATAAGTGGTTTTGAGTTGTTCTCTGCAGTTAAGCTAGAAAAGTATATCATTCATTAGTTACAAAGTTAGAAAAAGGCCTCACTTCGTATCAATTTAAGCTAGTTGGTATACTATGTTTCAAAATTACAATACTCATCCAATTTACGGGGCAGATTAGAGGGTTGGTAAGCGGACGGGGTCTGAGTAGCGGTAGTTATGCTTTCACAGTCTAGGTGGAGCGAGAAGCAGCTAGCGGGTGATGGGTAATTGCAAGAAAAATCAGGAGCACACACGTATTTGTAGTCTGATTTGTGTGCATGATAGTGCAGCGATTACACAGATAGATCGTATCTCACGAGAGGCTGGTCTATGATTCATCTACTACTCATAGACCTCAAATAAAATTTGTGATACGAATCGAGTTGAGTTTTATTTGAACACCTTGAGATCATCAACCAAGCATAATCTCGTTTCGCCATCTTGTAAACTTTGCCATCTCGTAAACTTGTGACTTCTGGACCGACATGCTCATACCTTTCTTGATTTGGATTAATCTTGAAAAGCGTTGTAAATGGCAGGGGGGGGGTGGGGGGGTGCGGGGGGTGGGGGGTGGTGTCGTGGGGGGGTAGGGGGGGGGAGAGGGGGTATTTGGAGTGTGGGGAGGGATTGGGGGGGGGGGGGTGTGGGGCTCGAAATCAGCAAAACCTTGTATGCACATGTACTTGAGATCGTGTTCGAAGAATTACTAAGCTTAAAACTATCCCGTGAGAAGCAACTTCAAGGCTTTTAAAACTATGTGATTATTTCCAAACAATTCTAAGTCTTTTACTACTATTAAGTGTTGGCAATATTGATCGAATGTAATTTAAAGCCTGAATTCACTAAGTTTCAAATTGCAAATAAGTCCCTAAAGTTTCAAACAATTAACATCTAAAGCCCTTGTAGTTAACATAAATTAGCTCCCCTTTAAATTGTTATCCGTCATTATCAAAAACTTTATCTGTTTATTTCATGACTTATTTTGAAAGACCGTTTTAAAAGATTATTTGAAGATGAATTCTCCCCCTCAAGTAATGACTTATTTTCTATTTAAAGAGCTGTTGTCATTGTGTGAGTGGTCGAATTGTCTTTTAAAATCTTTTTGTAATTACTGAAAACGCTGATTAATTGTGAAGACAACTTTTTACCAATAAAAATAAGATTTCTCTTATTTTGACACATAAATGCACTGACACGTACATTAATTTGTATAAAGGAAGCACAGGTTGTGTTGCAAAGTAAACACAAGCCTTTGAATGAATATAAAGTAATTCATTCCCGAGAAAAATAGTTTTCCCGTTGTGAGGTCAAGTTGTCTTTTTGACGACATACTTGCCTAGAAGAAGATGACCGGGTTGCTATCTGAAATAATAGCAAACCATATATGGCATGTTTTGCAAACATTTGAACTTTTGCACTAACTTTATTTATGACCTCGTGTCTTTATTAAAATGCATTTATAGGGACGTAAATATTATCGTTTACAAAAGACATACCATTATTACCTCATTTTATATTTTTCTCATTTTTTAATTTTTTTATTTGGTTTTAAAGGTTTTATATTTATGTATTTTGTTTTTTATAAAGGTTTTCTAAAATATGAAAATCTTTTTGGTTTTTCTGGTTTTGAATATATACATATTTTACATAGGATATTAGAATTGGTACCACCACTATTCTTCAGTTTCATCTGCCAACTGTTTTAGGGTCTCAGGCGTAAAAATTCGCATTCCCAGCTGGTTGATAAGAAATTCAATTCTTTCTCTGCATAGGGCTTTAGTGAAAATGTCCGCTAGCTGATACTCTGTGTTGACAAAGTAAAGCTCTACTACTCCGTTCTCAACTTGCTTTTTAATGAAGTGGAATCTGATGTCAATATGCTTTGATCTTGTTGTCGCAGTACAAAGGGATCTTATTGAATTGAAAGCCATAATCTGTTAGCTGTGAACGCATCCAAAAGATTTGTGAGCAACACCTAGATAAGGCAATATATTCAGCCTATGTACTTGATATGGCAGTGCTCTTTTGCTTCTTTGACGACCAGCTAACAAGTTTGTCACCTAAGAACTGAGCGCCTCCCGATGTACTACGTCTAGTGTCTTGACACCCCGCGTGATCGGCATCTACATAAGCTGTGAGTGTGAGTGACATATCAGTATCCTTCGAGTACCATAGACCCATGTTAATGGTTCTGTTAAGGTATCGAAAGATCCGTTTCACCGCTTGTAAGTGCTTTTTCGGTAGGACTTAGAGCTGAAACCAGAACATAACAAGACAACATAGTTTAAGGTCCAGGTCTACTGGCTCTAAGATACATTAAGGATCCAATCATGCCACGGTAAAGTGTAGCATCAACTTGTTTCCCCTGTATATCTTCATACAGTTTCTTGTTTTCAATCATGGGTGTGTCAACAGAATCAGTAGAATGCAAACCATATTTTTTAACAATTTCAGAAGCATATTTAGATTGGTTTATAAAGATGCCTCTGGGACTTTGAGATATTTGTAATCCTAAAAAGAATGACATTTTCCCCATCATCGACATCTTGAACTTATTGGTCATCTGATTAGCAAACTCATTACACATGGCAGTATTAGTTGATGCAAATATTATATCGTCACCATAAATTTGTACAAGTAATATGTTGTTTCCAGCTTGCCGTGTGAAGAGTGTTGGATCAACTGCACCTTTGGAGAATTTTTGAGAGATAAGGAAGCTTGACAGCATATCATACCATGCACGTGGTGCTTGTTTAAGACCATAAAAAGCCTTTTTGAGCTTGTCCAACATGCGATGGGTTGTCTTGATCAACAAATCCTTCTGGTTGAGAAACGTAGACCACTTATTTGAGCTCGCCATTCAAGAAAGCCGTTTTGACGTCCATTTGGTAGATTGTCATATTCTTGTGAGTGGCATTTGCTACGAAGATACGAATGGCCTCTATTCTAGCAACCAGTGCAAATGATTCCTCAAAATCAATTCCTTCTTCTTGTCTGAATCCTTGAGCAACGAGTCTAGCCTTATTCTTTAGTCCCCCGCCAAATTCATCTGTCTTGACCTTATAAATCCATTTTAGCTTGATTAAGAATACCTTTATATCTGGACACGAACCACTTACCAAAACTTCAAGTCTTTCAAATTCATGCGAATTTCTTCTTGAATTGCATCGATCCCTGACGTTCTATCATTCTTGTTTAAAGTTCATTTGGTTCTACGGAATAAGAAGAGGCATCAAAAAAACACCACATGCATCAGTTTCAAGTTGCTTCCCTTGTAGATTACAGAGCGAGAAGGATCATCGATCACAGTTACTACAGGTTGATCCCTTAGTCCATCCTACCAATATTATAATGCATGTGAATTGTCTCACATAAGATGATGATCCTAAGGAATGTTAAGTCTGTCCGAGGAGTATTCATTAAGTGGATACCATGAAATGTTGGTGTTTTTGGTGATTCTTCAAAACCTGAAAATGAATGGAGAAGTTCATGATTGTGAATGAGGGAATACTTTGTTGATTAGGAGGCATCCTGTCCAATCGAAGTTGAACACAGGAGATCAACTAAAACTTCAGCTCCTTGGAGCAGCACTTCTTAGAACTGGAGATACATCAATTGTTTGAGGGTTAAAAAGTAATCCATCTTAACATTGGTTGAAACAACCAATCCCAATCATCTCTTATTGGTGGCAAGCAAGGTTGTTGAGAAACAGGATTTGAACCGAGTCCTGTACTGGATGTAGCAAGAGTTATATAATGAAGTCCGGGTCCTGAACTGAATTGTTCAGAAGCCATTGCTGTTAGCTCATCGAACGTTACATGAATTGTTTCTAAAATTATCTGAGTCCTTCTGTTGTAGATTCTAAATGCTTTCTTTGCAAGCGCGTAACCAACGAAAATCCTAATGTATGCTTTTGCATCAAATTTCCCCAGATCCTCATGGTCATTGGTAGGATAACAAAGTGAACCAAAGACATGAAATAATGATAAGTCCGGTTTCTTGTCTTGCATAAGCTCGTATGTAGTTTTGTTTTATCGGATGCGTATCAAAGAACGATTTTGGGTGTAACAAGCAGTATTGATAGCTTCGGCCCAGAGAAATAATGGAGCTTTAGAAAATATCAGCATTGTTCGAGCGGCTTCAACAAGAGTCCGATTTCGCCTTTCGACAACACTGTTCTGCTGAGGAGTGCGAGCTACAGAAGTTTGATGCGTGATGCCAACATTTTCATAGCATTCGCGAAGTGTCTGATTGACTCCATTATATGTTCGAACATTCCGGACTGTGGCATTCAAACGAACTTGTATGTTTTTAATACATTTGATGATGGCCGCAGGAGCTTCATCTTTTGTCTTAAAAAATCTGACCCACGTAAATCTTGAGTAATCGTCTACTATCACTAAGATATACCTTTTCCCATTAATACTAGCCACACGCATCGGGCCACACAAATCCATATGCAAAAGATATAGTTTCTCTTGGTTAGTGTCTTCAGCTTTGGGTTAATGAGAGGATTTTTTGGCTTTTTTCCTAAGATAGCACATGCTGAACACAAATGATCTTTCTAAAACTTAAGTCTAGGAATTCCTCGAGCTAGACCGTCTTTAGCTAGCTTGTTCAAAGTACCGAAGTTGAGATGAGATAATCGACGGTGCTATAACCAGCTCTTAGTCTTTGACGCTTTGGATAGAAGACAAAACAAAGATGATTTAAGAATGTCATCAAGAGAAATTGTGTACAAATTTGTGTCTCGGGACCCTGAAAGTAGATCAACACCTTCTAAATTTCAAATAAAGCAAGTGTTTTTCCGAAATGCAACTTCAAGATCCGCATCACAAAATTGGCCAACAGAAAACAAGTTATGTCCAAGCCCCTCAACGTAGTATACCCTTGACATAACAACATTTCCCAGCTGATAGTCACCATACCCTATAATCCTTGCAATCTGGTCGTTCCCGAATCTAACAGTACCCAAAAATTTACTGACAAAGTCAATGAGCTGAGAGAGATTCCCTGTCATGTGTTTCGAACATCCGAAGTCCAGATACCAGAGTACAATCTGGACAACCTGTCATGACAAGAGAAAAAGACAATGGAATATTTGTTGCAGTGGGGACCCAGAAAATTTTATTGGTTTACTAGATGTTAGCATTCTTAGATATCTACAATCTTACAATTTTACCAAACCTAAAGTTTTTAACATTTTTGGGTTTTATCTATAGACTTTTATCCTGGGTTTTTGTATTTCCTTCTGAGTGGGAAGTGTTTGCTTAGGAGCACTAATGTTAGTTAAGGTGATCCCAAGAAAAGGGCACGATTTACCACAATAAGAAGGTTCTGCCTGTTGGTTTCCACTTAAATCCTACTTCAGTGAATACATGACCCGTAGGTTTCCAAATATTTTGTTTTGTATGTTTCTTAGTAGATTTAGTACGTTTATTCCTATTTTTCACAAGATCAAGAAGACATTTATCATGAACACCATCAAACATAGATTTATTACAAGTAGCACAGAGAATTTCAGAATTCGCATTTGACAGTGAATGCTTAACATCAACATCACAAACAGGTTTAATAACACGATTCATTTTATTAACTTTCCTAGGTTGGGCTTCTACTTTATTCTTCTTGTTCCTACTTGCTGGTTGCGAGATCCTATCATTCTTTTTATTGCCTGGAGGCTTTGATCCGCAATTACTAGTAGAACACTTCACTCCTGTAGAAGACAACACATGTGTGTTATGTTGGGAATTTTGAGTTATTACTGCCAGTACTACTTTACTACTGCTGGTTCAAGATTGATACTGCTGCTAATGACTAAAGAAATAGACTAAGTAATTAGTACTGCTAGTTGTAATAGTTAGTACTGTTAGTTATAGTTAGTACTGCCAGTACAAAATGTTAGTTTATTAGTACTGTTAGTATAAGAAGTTAGTACTGCTTATGTGATATGCATGAGATATATTAGGAATAGATATGCATGATCACTTAACGCGTTTTGTAAGCCCATTAGGGTTTTCCTTAGTGTATAAAAGGAACCCTACGGCATAGTTAGAGATATATCAATTTTCATAGAAAACACATCAATTCATAGTTAGTTATTCTGTAACCTTAGCAGAATATTTGCAATCAATATATTCAAGTTTAGTATTCATTGTTCTTCTTAGTATTGCAAGTTAGATTCCGCATAACTTGTAGTATTCACAATCATAGTTTCTCATATAGTTAGTTTGGATTTATCCAAGTTAACTAAGCTTTAACAAGCTAAGAAGATCTGTTTATTTGGGACTTCGCATGTTAGAATCTGATGTATTAGAAGACTCCACCTGTTTAATGTTGCTTGAGGATGTGAGAGTTTTAGCAAACCTAACTTTCTTGACATTGTTCATGGGTGTGACAACAACCTTCTTAGTACTAGGTGTTATCGCATTAGGGCACGTATCTTGAACATATACAAGCAACTCCTGAATTCTTGTGGCATACTTACAGGCAAAGTCTAACTCTCTATCTAAAGGTTGTTTCGCTTTAGCTTGTTCGACTATTTCCCGAAGAGTATTAGCTTGTTCTTGAGTGTGTCTAAGATAGTCTATGTGAGCTTCCCTATTTTGCAATAACCTAGGAGGCAACGGTACTAAATCAAGCTTGAACATGCCTGGAGAAATAGTGGTGGCAGAAGGTAGGTGTACAACATTCTCAACAATTTCTTTCCCTTTTAATTTTCGTAAATCGTTTTTCAATGATGTTATCACAAAAACCTTGTCTTGAATTTGAGCTTTTAAATCCTCATTTTCCACAGATTTTAAGTTCAGTTTGTTAATTAAAGAGTCACTGTGTTCTTTATGATGAACACGTGTCTGTTTGATTGAGTCAAACTGATCTTTAAAAACCTGTTTCACATGATTAATTTCATTACAAAGACGCTCGTTCTCTGAAAGTAATTTTGCCACACTATTTTCCAATTCCTCATTTATGGGCTCAAGTTCACATTTATCATGATTCATATTCTCTTCCTTGGTATTCTTTCTCAAAGATTTGATAGTATCCTTCAACTTACAAATGGTCTTGTCTTTATCTTGTAGCCGAGCTTTCAAATCATTTATTTCAAAATATTCTTGAATTTCAACAGCATTTTGATTAACACAAGATTCATCATTTTGAAAAACTTCTTGTTTTAATTGCATTGATACTTCGAGAGAAATACAATGTTTTTCAAGTTGTGAGTAATTTTTCAAAAGATCATTATATGCTTGTTTTGATTTGGAAAGCTCAGCATCAAGATTCAAACACTTTTCACACGATTCACACTTTTGCATTTCCATATTCACAGAATCATTATTCAAAGACATAGAATTCATCACAGTTAACAGTACATCTTGAGACATGATTTTTTGTAAGAGTCGATCATTTTCCAAAAGAATTTCTTTCTTAGCAATTTCCAAACATTGTTTATCGATTGAAACTGAGAACCAGCCGCGATCACATTTGCAAAAATATTTTGTACTTCGTTATTTTCATTTTAGAAGATCTTTATCAAACACATTGAAGATGTCTTTTAAAGATTTTAGAAATGGAATAATTTCATTGTTAAAAATAGTTTTTGTATGCTCAAACCCCCATTCACCTTCTTCAAGAGCATTAGGTGTTGTCCTCTTCTTCACCACTGAGTCAAACTGGGTGAGGTGGAATTTAAGCTTTTTAAGGCTTGCATTCACCAAACTCACCTTAGGTAGTTCACTGGGAACATCCACTATGACAGGTGGTGTGTAAGGAGGTTCAATGGTTGGATTGAGTATATGAAACCAAAAGGCTTGTTCAGCCGATAATTCTTGTTGTGGAGAAAAACGTTTTCCAAAATCTTCAGTTAGTCTATTTAATTTTTCATAATCGATAGGTTTATGAGAAATTTTCTTTGCAATAACTTCAGGATCCTTTGCTTTTTCAGACATTTTTGATCGACTCTCTTCTTCCAAAATCAATGTTTCTTCATCATCAATCACAGGCATAGCAACATGTGTATTAGACATAACAACACCATCATACAAGGTTGGTTTTATCCGCTGAGCATTCTTAAGATAAACGGATTTTGATAACCTAGAGCTTGTTTGTGTGTATTATCATAAAATGCTTATGGCTTAGTTAACATGTGCACTGTTTGAGCAGATTGACCCACTTTACAAATAATATTATCAAGTTCCTTAATCTTCTTTTCCAAATCAATTTCATTTTCTATATATTTATTCTCTTTTTATTTGGATTCATTTTTGAAAACTGCAAAAGTTTGCAATACAGATTCATTTTTGAAAACTGTAAGTCAACTTGTTCTTTGAGTGCAAGTTTCTCTTTAATCATATAATCCATTTAAGAATCAATCATTTTTTTTCATGACTGCTTAAATCAATATTAAGACGTTGTTCAAAAGTTTTGACCCTTTCCTTATATCTCTCAAGCTCAATGGTTATTGATTCATTATTCTGTTCCTTATTAGTCTTTTCCTAATTATTTACATAATTAATCATTTGTTTGGAAATTTGTTCAATCACAGATAAAATCATTGAATCTTGTTGTTCCGGCAAATTAGTATCTTGAACAGTTGCTTGTTGTGTTTCTTGCAAATATTGAGAATATGGAATGATATTGCTATCACTAGATATCTCATTATCTATAAAATATATAACTGGTGATTGTTCAAAATCCCGCAATAAATGCACACTTTGATTATCCATATCATTCAGATAGGTTTCAGAATTAGGTACCTCTGAGATAGCGTCAGAACCATAATTGGAAATGTTGGCCATAAGAACCGCTTGTGCAATCGAGAGATCATCACAGTCAGAATCATAAGTATCGAGATCCTCAGTCTGGAAAGCAGCATTATAAGGAATGATTATCTCAGCTTGACCTGCTGGAATTCATGGATCTGCAAGAAATGCGAGTTGCTCCTCATCCAATATTTTTCCAGCTTCCTGAGCTTCTACTAACATAGCTTTCTCCTAATACCACTTTGCATTCCTTGGTCGCTTTGGCTGAGTGCATTGCCTAGCCATATGTCCTTCACCTTGGCAGTTATAGCATTTAACAACTCTTTCCTGTCTACTTGTAGTATTTCCCCTTGAACTAGTAGCATTTCTCTTATAAGTATTACCAGAATAATTTTTGCCCTTGTCTTCCCTGAACTTATTGTACTGTAACCCTGCCATCTTGTATAGTGGCTTGGTTTCTTAGATTAGAGGAAGTTTTGAGTTGATTATTGGTAGTAGGGAACCTTGACGAAGCTACAACTATTAGAAAATCCATTGCTTTGTTGAGACAAGCAATTGGATCATCTCCAGGAGAAAACACAAGAACAACAAAACCCAAGTCTACAAACGGTGACTCAGTCATAAGTTATGTAGGACCTTGAGGTGATTGATAAGCAACTTGTGGAATTACTTGAGGAACAATTGAGATTTGATGATTCATTTGAGACTGTAATGTATGTGATGGTGGAATGGATGAATGATTATAAGTTTGTGATAGATAATGAGATGAGTAATGTTGATTAGGTTGAATAGATGCATGTTGTGATGGTGAAAAGTGTTGTGATGGTGAAAACTGTTGTTGAAGTTGAGGATTGTTGTAAGAAGATTGATAAGTGTTGAAGTGAGGTGGTGTCATCTGCTAATTTGCAACGAATGCAAGTGGATCTTGATTGCGTTCACGCATAATACGGACTTCATTTTCATGGAGTTCGTGTTGTTCAAGATATGCATGAAGTTGATCAAAGTTGGAAGTATGCAAATCTTTAACAAGCTTAACATCAACCACAAACTTACTCCATTCAGGTGGAAGACTGTTTAAGAACTTGGTATTAACTTGAAATTGCTCCATTTTCATCTTGTAGATGTTCATGTCATTAATCAGCTGAGTAAATCACAAGTAATACGTGTGAAGTGATTCCCCCTTGATGTGAGTAAACTTATCAAATGCATCGTATAACTTACACTCTCTTTCCTGCTTTGTTAAAGATGTACCTTGCATCAGTAATTGAACTCTCTCCCATAAATCTTTAGCAACTCTGTGATGGTTCACAAGTGAATAGATTTTAGCAGGATGACCTTAAAGAATGATATTTGTAGCTTTCATATCACAATCAGCATGAATTTTTTCAGCAACAGATAATTCAGCATATTTCTTTGTTCTAATCACACCGTTCTCTTCAATTGTAGGCCAAATAAGAGGACCATGTTCTACTGATTCAAGTATCATTCTTCCGTGTTCTCTGTTTTGCATGTATAATTCCATTCTACTCTTCCAAGAATCATACAGGTCTTTGTCCAACATGGGTGGACGATTGTCTGCACCGGAGAGTATCATATACTTAGCAAGAGTATTCTTTTGTCCAAGTGAAATCATTGGATCCATTTCAATGTGATAAGATTAAAATGATCGAACAGTGATTGGAGGTTGTTGTGTTAAAGTGAGTTTTGATTAATGAGGTTTTAGTCTTTCGGAATACATGAGATTTTACAATTCTTGATAAAACTGAGAAATCGAATATTCATGGGATTTTACAAATAAAAGAACAATCGTATAATTCACCTAACAATTGTGTATAGTTCTTCCTTAAAAAACGTATAAATCACCCAAGCAAACGTATAAATCACTTTTACAGAAGGAATGTATAAATCGCCTTTGTTAAACGAATGTATAAATCGCCTTCACAAAATTAGATGTATAAATCGCCTTTGTTAAAATAGAGTGTATAAATTGCCTTCATAATAAGCAGTGTATAAATCGCCTTTATAATTCTGATTGTATAAATCGCCTTTGCAATAAGCAGTGTATAAATCGCCTGAGCAAATTTGATTGTATAAATCACCTGAGTAAATTTGATTGTATAAATCGCCTGAGTAAATTAGATTGTATAAATCGCCTGAGTAAATGTGATTGTATAAATCGCCTGTAGAAATGTATAAATCGCCTGACCAAATTGATGTATAAATCGCCTGACCAAATTGATGTATAAATCGCCTGACCAAAAAAAAACTTCGAAGCTCAAAATCCAAAAATCTTAAAAAGACTCACTTTTTGACGTTTTTACCTGATTTTTCTTGTACTTCTTACCTATCTAAGACTAATAGAACCTTAAAAACACAAACTTTAACGTTTTTGACACAAAAAATTCGATATTAAGATTCTTGGTACAAAACCCTCTTTTTAACCAAAAAGACTCACAAAGATGATATTTTTATGGTTTTTTGAAAGATTTTCTTGTACTTCTAGTCTATACTAAGATAACTAAGAAAGAAAGTTATGATCTTTATGGTTTTTAAACCCTCAAAAAGTGAAAAACTTTTTGAATGGATTCGAACCAAACACTAGTAAAATGAGTAGATAAAACGCACACAAAACCTACACAAACACTCCATGGCTCTTGATACCAATTGTAGAATAATCTTAACACAAGTATGGAATGATTCAGTTAGAGTTTTAGAGAGAGAGAGGGGGGTTAGATGAACACTTAGAGAGCGAAAGAAAAATGATAATATTTGCTTAAGTGAAAATGTGACAAATGAACAACCAACACCCTCTCAAAGCTATGGAGAGGGTACTTATACTCTAGTCTTGGCCGACCATGGACCCTTAGTGGGATTATCCATGGGCCTTTGGCCCGGTTAGCTTTATAACTTAACCTTACAACTTACTACGAGCTGCGACTAACTATATTGGTAGTGACCGACACTTTTTCGTATTTCTAACAACGTTGTCTAATGATAAGGGGGGTTTTAGCCTGAGAGACTGGCACAGGTTTGGTGGTGACATATATCAATTCAATACACAATAAACATAAAAGAAGAAAATCAGAAGATAGAAAAGCGGTACAAGTCAAATGATAGAAAACTGTATTAGCCATATTAAATCCAGTTCAATGTTGGTTTGTTTGTTTTAGTACAATGATTTACTTATCTTTAAGCAGCATATCATTCATAAGACTTAGGCGGGACATCATCCTAAGACCTAGACACGATTAATCCTGTCACAATTAACGCATCTGCAAAAAGCATCATTTAGTTCAATTATAATCTATCTTAGGGAATCAAAGCAGTGGTGATCCTGTTAAAACCCTAGCCCAACAGGACTTTACCCATTTATTGTTTGACGGTGTTTTATATACTGGTAGTCCATTATTCAAATCTTTATAAGTTAATTAAGAGCATGATTGCTGAAACATAAACGGGTCACCCACCGTGTGACAAAGCAATAGGTAGAATTGGATAGCTAGCAAGGAGTAGTGCACCCCAGGTGAATACGCGTCATTGTATAATTGTTATTTAGTTTATTAGTTTAATTAGCTTAAAACTAGAATTTTACTTTCTTTCATAAAATATAAAAACACAAAAAGAATCTTCCTTCAACCCTTAGACCTTAGTGAACATTCGATCCGGCCTTCACAGTGCTATTCCCCTAGAGAACGATAACAACTCCGAGCCTTGCCTATACTACACTACAACGGTTAGGTACACTGCCTAGGGAGTTGTAAAACTTTGCATAGAAGTCCCTTACGACGACCGCATCAATTAACTACCGCGCCTATCATAATATCTCCCAATTGGAATATGCCCTTTGAATTAATGTGTAACGCTAGTGACTTTGCTGTTGGAGCTGTTTTAGGACAATGAATAGATGGGAAATTCAAACCAATCTATTATGCTAGCAAAACGCTGAATAATGCCCAAGAACATTATACCACTACCGAAAAAGAACTTCTCGTAGTAGTTTTCTCTTTTGATAAATTTCGCCCTTATCTTATTTTATCAAAAACTGTGGTGTACACTGATCATTCTGCTTTGAAGTATTTGTTCAGTAAACAGGATGCCAAGCCTAGGCTTATACGATGGGTTTTGTTACTTCAAGAGTTCAATATTGAAATCAAAGATAAAAATGGAGCAGAAAACTTGGCAGCATATTGCTTATCTAGGTTAGAGAATCCACACATAGAGGTGTTAACTGAGAGGGAAATTACTGATGAATTCCTCGACGAGCATTTAATGGTGCTAACATCCGAGTTTAAAGAGGATGAGCCATGGTATGCGGATTTCATTAATTATATTGTTGGAAATGTTGTTCCCCCAAATTGGACCTTCGAAAAAAGAAAAAGGTTTTTTTCGTAAGTCAAGACTTACTTCTGGGAAGAACCTTATGTAGAATATCTTAACACAAGTATGGATTGATTCACTTAGAGTTTTAGAGAGAGAAACAAAAATAATAATATTAGCTTAGTGAAAAATGTGACAAATGAACAACCAACACCCTCTCTAAGCTATGGAGAGGGTTTATATACGACTTACTATGGCCGGCTATGGACTCATAGTGGGCTTATCCATGGGCCTTTGGCCCGATTAGCTTTCTAACTTAACCATACAACTTACTACGAGCTATG
>BQNB010054384.1:23172-39569 GCA_026074375.1 Tanacetum coccineum
TGGCCCCGTTGGAAGTTAAATCAAGTCCAGGAATTTTTGGCCCAGTTTTGAAATTAGAAATCGGGCCTACCTTCATCTCAGCCCGACAAAGAAAAGGAATAGCAGCATTGGAATTCATCGTGCAAATTGTGGCAAGTAAAACCCACTATCCCAACTTAAATAAAAAGTGACGCGTGAAGCCACCACTCGTACCCACTATTTCTTTTTTCAACCATACTTGTGCAACACGTGGCGAGTTCATTTTATTATCATTTAAGAGAGAGGGGCAGTATGAGGTAATGGATCCAATGCAAGTCATTGGCATAAATGTGACCTTCCAAGAAATTTCGTGCATACTAGAAAAGTCTAATATGCCCCTAGATCTTGGACTCTGATTGGATGGCTCACTAAAAGGTCAAAATTACCCCCACCAACTTTGGCTTTATAAAATTATACGCAACAACATTTCGAAGGGGATTATTAGTTTTTGTTGTAGTTTTTAGATTTCTCTTAAAAAAAATATTGTTCAGCTTATATTTGTCTTAATTTTTAGCTTGTTAAGTATTTGTAAAAACTTTTTAAAAGCTTATTAGATTATTGTAAGATCTTGTTTTAGCTTATTAATGAAAGATGTTTGAGGTTTGTAGTTTTATTACTTGAGTTCTTATTTAAATAGTTTATCACTTTTTTTTCTTATCATATAAGCCGTATCATCAAGCTTATGTTTCTGAGCTTATTCTCATATCTCGAACAAGCTTATTATAGCTTATTCGATTGAGTTTAAGCCTATATCCTTAAAGTAGCTTATTACTTATTGAGTTTTCTTTTCTTCTTTTTATCTACTCGAATAAGCTGAGCTTATTGCTTATTTCGAGCCCTTCTCTTCTAGCTTATTTTCTGGTTCGAATAAGATTCTCTTCTAGCTTATTCGTTTTGGATATAGGCTTATATTAAACCGAATAAGCCTTTGCTTATTGTTGATGTTTTTCTTTTGCTTATTTCGTCTTTTGCTTATTAGCTTTTCTAGCTCGATTCGGACAATAAGAAAAGTGCAATGAGCTTATATGCTCGGCTTATTTTTTAAGCCTAGTCACTTTTTAAGTTTCGAGAGCAACTTAGACTAGTAGCTTATTTTGTTGTTTTCTTAGATCTAGCTTTATAACTTGTTCTTAACATAAATCAGTATGGCTTATTTGGTTCTATTTTGTTAGCTCGATTCGAAAGTCATTAAAAGAGGGCGACGAGTATTGAGTTACTCGGATTATTCCAATAAGCCTTTGTCCCACTTACGTTTTCGAGAGCTTAATAGCTTTTACATAAGATCTGTTCGTTTTACATAAGATCTGTTCGTTTACATAAATCAAAGTTTCTATCTTTTATTAAAAGCGCGCTCACTTCAAAATTCTTGCAGTGAGTACAAAACAGTAGGTGACTTTCATAAAAAATCAGTTTGTAAAATGTTATAATAACGTTTTTTTAAAGTTTATTAATATTTATTGTCTTAACTTTATTTGTTTTGTGACGAAGGATTCGGTTCAACTCTTGAGGCGTGGAGCTTAAGGGTCTAGTAAACTAGCTTATTATTTTAAGTTTAAAGCTTTAAGCTCCTAAACTTATTTATTTTGAAAGATTATTAGATCGGGTGGTTTTATATCCATTTGCGGTTCTTCGACTCGGTTATATTTCCTTTCTCTTTTTAATTCATTAGTGTAGATTTATTTAGTTTAATATTTCTTTATTTGCTTGTTTGATGATTATTATGCTTAGTGAGTAGTTTTCTTTTATGTTTGTTAAGTGATAAATTGGTTAGTGAATTAAGTGTGATTATAAAAGGGAAAATATTGATTATTGATTTTTATATTACTTAGATTATTGTTTTGGTTATTCGAGCGGGCAAAAGCCGTAAGAATAATTAGGCATTAATTTAGTAATCGATATCTTGATAAAAGCTTTTTTCAATATAAGCCAACGTTGTGAGAAGATAATTTGTTAGAAAGATATTGATTCATCGATAAGGACTTAATTGTATATTTAATTTACACTTAAGGATCTAATCAATTTAATTAGCAAGCATATCTTTTATTATATACCTCTTCGTTTATTAGCTTGCTTATTGTCATCTAGTTTTATATAGTTTTTTTATTATATACTTAGTTTAAAAAAGAAAAACTCAAATATTTGTCATTCAAGCATCAAACAAAACGCTTTCGTGAATTTCAAATTCATCTCTAGTTGGTACACGACATCCGGAAGATTAATTATTACTTTTCCTAAAGTAGTTGTTACATCTAACGGGAACTACTTATATATTATTTCGACACGCTTTTGACATTTTATCAATCCACCAACCCAGATAACCATTCTTCTATAAAACATTGCATTTTGTATCCGAAATATCAAGGTAGAATTTTGGAAATTTGTTTGACTCAAATGCAGTGACCTTAAGTTTTTCAATATAGAACACTAGTGCATTCCAATGTTATTTAAATTTAATGTATTTAGGTGTATACTGTTTTTAAACAGGTTATTTGTGTGATTGAATTGTTTGCAATAACCTAACTGTCTTTCTGCAAATTTATTTTTCTCACTTTAGCCCATCATTTGAAGTGCAGGTTCATATGTCAGTATGCAACCTGAAACCAATATCATGCATTCTCATTTTTCAGGTCTGCTAATGATCATGCTGACCCAGTGGGTTCATGCAAGCTATCATGAAGAAGGTCAGAGTTATCGTGGTCAGAATTGGACTCTGTTTGATCTGTTTTTGACGAAATTTTTAGATATCTTTTGAACCGTACCTTTTATGGGGGTTGTTTCTTTTAACATTTAACTGGTGGTACTGTATCTCTGATGTATTAAGCATTTTCTATCCCCATGTACTTTATAACTATCTTTGTAGAATTGCAAGCAATTGAATTTTCATCTCAGTTTAGTTATCCAAGTGTTCCATCCTTACTTTTAACTCAGAAATTTACATACGCAACTTAAAATTGGATCATTTCTCTATACGTGTTTTGTATACTTACGAAATTCACAGAAAATATAAAAAGCTGTTACTGAACCAAATTGATCCAAAACTGTTTAATGCCCTGCTTGAACCAACTTGATCCAAAGTCCAAACCTTTTGATGACCTACCTAAACCATGATGCTAAGCATATATGCACATCTCTTTGTATTGTTTTGTATATACATTCTGGGTTCAGCTTGTTGACTACTTTTATTCAACGATAAACAAATAGAAACTTGCGTTTTTTGCTAAAGAGATTGTTATTTGGCAGAACAGAAGCAAATAGAAACCTGGGTTTTTGGCTAAAGAGATTGTTATTTGGCAGAAGAGATAAGCAAATAGAAACATGCGTTTTTGGCTAAATTTTTTAGAAAATTTTTTTGTGCAGATCTATAGTAAAATGATAAAAAACTTTTATTATTATTTTCTTCCATTATTCTATTATAAATGGTTTCTACAAAACATTTCACTTGGTCAAATTGGTAATGGTTATATGATTTAACTTGTCGAATTGAAGATTAAAATATATGTGATGGGGAATATTACGACCCTAATGGTCGGCTGGCATCTACCTTATCTTCTTACACTCATCTATAATCATTTTTTTAGAACGGCTTGTTAGTTGTTAGTGGTTCAGATCCAACAGTGACATTCAATTCGGCAGTATGTTGTATCCTGAACCCGCCTGTACTTCCTCCTATTCCACCTGAAGGGGTAAAAGTCCCGAATGAGACTCAAACTTGAGACCTCCTCTAGCCAAACATCCCCTCCCCAAGCCCCTAAGGAATCTTGGTGGCCAACTGAGCTAGCCCAGTTGGTTCATCTATAATCATTTGACTAATAGAAATTAAAAAAAAAACTTTAACTTAACATCCACTAGCCACTGCTCTAAAACATATCCAATATTTTTTAGTTATTTTTAAACCGGCAAATCACTGGCTGTTATAAACTTCTAAACGGAACGTTAAAATTCTTGTAGAATACAAGTATTTGCAATAGTTTCTGGAGTTAGGAACATTTAACAAGCATTATTATGTTGTTAGAATTAATTACAAGATTAGATGATTGGCGCACATACAAGGAAAATGTGGATGCATATGATGTATCAAACTATCAATTATTAAAGGGGACATTGCATCATTTTCACAACTCACAATCATACAAATTTGACTACCATTGTATTAGAGGCTAGGTACCAGCGTCACATCAGTTTTAACATTTCAACACAAACACACTAAAATACCCTCTAATCATAACACTACTTTTTTTTTATACTAATTTTTTTCTTTTTATTTATTTAACCAAACTAAATATTTAATTATTTAATAAAAATACAAATTATAATAAAAAAGTTTAAAAACGAAAAAAAAACATACAAATAGTCAACAACCAAACCTTATCTTCTTTCTTCTCTATCTTTGTCTTTCTTCTTCCTCAACCGTCCGCACACACACAAACACTCGATCAAAACACACACACACACACACTAAAATACAACACAAACACTCACTTTTTAAAAGAAAAAAAAAAGAAAATGGTGCGTTATGACGTTGGTGCAGCAACGTAGAGCTCAACACCGTTAGCCAAAGGTGAGAGGCGGTATCATAACGCCACCAACAACGTTGCCACGTGAGCATAACGCGAGTTGAGGCGTTATGACACCGTGTGCTCTTACAACGTTTTATTTGGCTATACAATTACTTCAACATAGCATGACGGAATATGATAACTTTCACTTAGTGCATAAAACTTTTTTAGTAAATGAAAGTGAATAAAATCATTTGTTTAAACTTTTAACTATAATTGATATCATAATTTACTTTAACAATATTATCTATACTACGTTATAAAACATTTGAGACATTCTATTTTTAGAAAGTTTGAAATTCAGACTTTATACTTTCTTTTTATGGAAATACCTCTTTTTAACAACAAACACATCCATCTAACAACCTCTTGTAACAACTTTTTGTTATGTGCAATCTTAACCATCAATCTTAACTAAAAAAACACCTTTATTTTTAAATTAAAATATTTTTTATCTATTTTTTTTTTTATGATTTAATTTCACCATATTTTCTAAACTTTTGTGTTTTTTAATTCAAAATTCATTTTAATATATTTTTATTAATTTTAGTTTTTTATTTTTAATACTTTTGAAATCGCTGCTTTACGCGCATACCTTCTAGTTTCTACTTAAGTTTATAATAATTTACAATGTTTTGAAAACCGGGTTTTGAATCGACCCGGTCGAGTCACCGGGTTACCGGTTCAACCGCCGGGTCAACCCGGTTTTCAATTAGAAAGAAAGTATGTATATAAATAATGAAATATTTCATATATTAAGCTTAAAGACTATTTATTAACAAATATAACATGTAAAATTAAAATTACGTCGCAAATATATACAATTAACATGTTTTATTTATAAAAAAATACGAAAAAAAAACGAACCGGACAGGTCTAATGACCAGGTTGAACACGGGTACTCCAAAACCGGTTCAAACCGGGGTCAAACGGGTTTCAAATATATGAAACTCTGGTTTATTTTGAAAGTTTTTCGGCCGGACGGATCAAAAACAAAAAACCGGTTGACCTGTGGCGGGTTCGAACGGGATTCAAAACACTGATAATTTATATGAAGTATAGAAATAAGGTGAGGACTAAACAAATGGGCCATAACAAATAAAGTAGGCGGAATAATTCTGGTCGACATAATAAACAATTTTTGCTAGGTTACCGTTTATCGAATATTTGATATATTAAAAGCAATACCTTGATGATCACTTTAATTTGTAGAAATTTAAAGTCTTCTGTTTGCAATGAAAAAAAAACAAACAAGAATAATAAGGGAAACTGATTAAGAAACAATAAAAATAATAACAATTAAATTCCCAGTTGGGAAATTATGAAGGAATTACATGAACTCAAAGAAAAAAATTTAAAAGAATTCTTAGTTCTTCTTCCCCTAATCTACTATTGATACATCATTAGTCATATAAATTAAGAAATTTAATAGCATAATGAAAGCTTTATTTTAGCTTTAGCTTTTATGCCACCATTTGTTCTTGCTCTATGTACATCTGCTCAATCCAATGTGGCAGTTTATCAGCACCCGTATCTCCGTACGGGTGCACCGCAGCTGCATTACCGCCGTATCCAAAAGACGCGGATTTCCTAAGTTTATTAGCATCTTCACTGCTAAACCCCCAATCCAACTTCCCATTAGGCGAACCCCATTCGGATAAATTACATGATTGTTGCGGGATTGACCGAGGACTCATGGTAAGACCCGCGCCTCGGTCAATAAAGCTTTGGCTGCGTTGTTTAGTGAATGAACCTGATCTTGAGTTTATTACCGCTTGTGCAACTGCAGCCGATGAATCAAAACCGTAGCTGTTTCTAACGGGCGATGATGAGTAGTTTGGTGAAGGGTATGATGCACGAAGTTGGCTCGAGTTTCGGATAAATAAAGATTGATCATGTGACCCAAACATGTCATCAAGATTTGTGGGCTTTAATTCTCCAAATCTATTGTTGTTGTTGTATAGATTATTTGTTAGATCGTTGACCAATTGTCGTCTTTGCTGCTCTATATCCATTTCGATATCCCTAGCGTTTAACGAACTCTTTAGCCGGCTCCCAGGTAGCTGTAACGCGGGTGGTGTCAAATGATTGTTTTGCCACATTGGAGAAGTGGGAGGAGACATCGCACCGAGCGACAACGGGCTCATTGAGCCCATTTCTACTGAATTGACAGGAACAGACGTTGATTTTGGCGATGGAAGAGCTGAGCCGGTGGAAGCGTACACTGGTCTCATCTCATCCCTCGTGTGCGCGAAAAAACAAACTTTTCTGGCACACCCAATCTCATCCTTACATAGACGAGTCTTGTATTGAGCCGGGTGAAGCCATGACTCAAAAACCCCGTGCGCGTACTCACACAAATCGCCTTTTGCACAGCTTCCTTTGCGAAACTCGGGACAAGGAACACAACTATAGTTAAACTTTTTCAAATCACGTCTACGCGCATTCTCCCCCGGATGAACAAAAGGACACTCGGTCCAGTCATGAGTATAAGCTCTCGAACACGGCTTCACCTTAAACGTATACATCCTAAACTCATCAGACCCGTAAACCCCATTGTTAATATCTGGCATCGATACATCAACTGGGTACTCTTTTTTAGCCGAAACAATCTCCTTTTCTTCGACTGCTTCCACATCGCTTCCATCCGAAACAAATCCATTTAGCAAAATCTCCAATATTCTTCGTCTCGATGACTTAAGACCCCGAGCAATCAAGTCAACAGGTTTATGCCCATATATATCGGTCAAGTTAACATCAGCTGAAGCTTCAAGTAAAAGCTTAACAATCATAACGGAGTTATGCGACCCACCTGCTGCAGCGCAGTGTAGCGCTGCAGCACCGTCAGAATCCGAAGATTTATTGACATCAACTTTCTTACTACTAATAATATATTTTAAAACCTGACTGCTTCCGTACAAGGAAGCAGTCATTAAAGGGGTTCGCTTTTCGAACCCCATCTTTCCTTTTCCACCATTTCTTTTTCCATACCATAGACTAATATCGTCTATGCTAAAACCTTTTTCTTCAACCATATAAGCAAACCCTTCGACATCATCGTTTGCGGCTAATTCGAGTAATTTCGAGCATTTTGAGAATATCCCATGATGCTTTTCTTGACACTTATCTTCAACCATGATAGAATTTAATCTAGACTTTGTGACTTTACACATGAAAAGATGTTAAGTGCTATGTTTGTAAAATGATGAATGAGATTTTTGATGAAGAGAATGAGTTGTGGTAATGGGCTATTTATATGGTGTTGCATATAAAGGTACCGTACAGATATATTGGGGAAATACACGCTAATGGAAGGAGCGGAGGAAAGTGTTGCCTTTTCTTCTTCTCTGTTTCTTTAGTCAAAGTCAAACTTTTCAACACTGAGTCAGTATGTTTTTCAATTTTACTTATTTGCACCTTTAAGTCTAAGGAATGTAATTTCAGTGTATTTGTAAGGTATCTTTGACAATTTTTCTTAATGAGATTGTGTTACATACTAAAGTTTATATGTGTGTTCCTACACTTTTGTTATGTACATGATGGTTTATAAAAGTATCCGTGTCTATTATATACTCCGTATCTATTTAAAACTCCGTTTCAATAAAATTAACCGGGTGTTAGAAGCATGATAAACTATTTTAAACAAAACAAAATTAGCTTGTGTCTCAATGCGCTTCTTTTGTATAAAAGATTATCCAATCAAATAATTGTAGGTTTAAAACATGCTTAACACATGTGAGATTATTTATGATGTAAATACTGTAAGGTAATTATTTTGCTACTACAAAAACTATTTTAAATAAATAATTTAGTTGTTTACACCAAAATCATAAAAATATATCTACATAAAACTATTTAACAAACAATTAAAAATAACAATGATAACAATAGCAATAATTAATTATAGTAACACATTTTTTTTTCAATTATGCAACTTTAACCTTTAATCTTTTTTTTCTCGTAACGATTATAATATATATATACTATTTTCGATTCTAAACAATTTATGTCATTTAACAGAAAAGCTTAGTTTTAAATCACTACTAAAATGGTTACAAAACTCAATCAATAAAAATGAAAAAAGAATTAGTTATTCATAACCTCTGAATGTATATTAGCAACCTCCTCCCTCGCCTTCCCCCCTCTCCACCACCCCCCCCCCCCCCCCCCCCCCCTCCGTTTTTTTAAAAATTTTTATTTTTACAACTTTGTTTTTATTATAAAACTACATAACAAAAAGTAGGAAACATAAAATATAAAGTTTGATAAGTTAAAATATTAAAAAAAATACGAAATCAAAAACAAAAAACTTGTTAGAAAAATCAATTACTATAAATCTATAGGGATTCGCTATACACTGCCGACTTGGCAATGTTTAAGTTTAAGACAATGCTTACGTAATTATATCTATACTACTATATAAAGCATTTATAATGTGGGACCCATTAAAAATTAAGATAAGGAGGTGCAATCTTGACCATCCATCTCATTTTTGGGAATCACATCATAAAGTGACATGTGTCACCCTTTGATTAAAAAATCACTAATATTTTCAAATTGAAATATCTTTTTATCTATTTAATTTTATTTTGATCTAATTTCATCATATTTTTTAAAATTTTATGCTCTTTAATTCAACATCCATTTTGATATATTTTTATAATTTTTTTTTACATTTTAATGGGTTTATTTTATGTTGATTTATATTTTTTTACAACTTTAATCTTAATTAAATATAAACTTGATACGTTAAAACTATATACTTTCGGAGAGAGTGTTGTCTTTTTACATGCGAGAATGATGATGTTAATATGGTGTTGCGGGAAAGTTACGAGAAACCCCAACGAACACATACATTTGTGAAACAAATACTAAGCGGGTAGGAAATTACGTAAAAAGTTAAGTTAGTAAATTTTTTATTGTCGCTGCTATGCGCGGGTAACCAACTAGTATACTGAAATGCATCACTTTTTCATTTGTCACCATTAAGTATGCAATACTTGGATTTATCAAGTGCGACACTTTTTGTTATTTTCTATCACGTATATATCAGTATGTGCAACACGTCTTTAATTAATATGTAACACTTTTTTTCATGCAACAACAGACTGCTATATATATAAATTGATACAAATTTTCATTTCAACATCTACCTATAATATAAGTGAGGAGCTCTTGCATTCTAAAAAGGCCACGTATGGCATCTCATCACATAACACGTGTAAACTATTTTCTTTTATGATTTTTGTATTCCCTACCAATTGCATATTTACTTTATCTATTCACCCCTTATTCTTTATGCAACACACTTTTGTTTTTCAGACTGAATCTCATTCTCTCTCTAATCCTGTCCTCTTCCCCTATTTCTCAGAATAAGGTTCAATCCACCATTTTAATCAACGCTACCACCACTTGACGCTTTTTCTTCTTATCTTCTTTCTTTTTCTTTGAGGGTTATATATTGATTTTGTTTCTTTTTTGCTTTTGCAGGAACAATGGGGATTGTGCATCCCATAATAGTTTTACATGATTGCTTCCTATATGAAGTAAGAAAACGAGCTAAGTAGTCTAAAATTTCAGCAATATATCAATTTCTTTCTCTTTAAAGATATACATATATGTAGTCTCACAAAATTGATTTTCAGATTTGAGATTTCCATAAACTTTTCCAGGAAGAGAGTTTTTTTCTCATATATTGGGAGGCATGAAGCAGGTAGCGGACACTAATATTCGATCTTGAACAATGTTGCTTGAATACGGTATTGTCTTCCATAATTATTTTTCATGATATCTTTAGTTATCGTGCGTGGTATTTGTTTCTCATTACACAGAAACTTTGAGACTGAGAAAAAGAGTAATGAAGAATGGATGAAAAGTGGAGGTGGTAGGGATTTTGCAAGATCTAGAAAATTATTGTTATATGTGTTATTTTTAGTTATTAATTGTAAAATTTATCACTTGTAATATCTATAATTTGTATTGAAGATCAAGCTATTTACACTATTACTTCTATAATTCATATTGTATTATTGTATACCTCGATAGTCTTTTTTAGGTTTATGTTACAATTAGTGGCAAAATGCAAGAGAAAATGATTTCAGTAAGTGAGCCAACTAAAGTAAAAAGTGTACAAAGTGCATTTTAGATCCATATATTTACTTGTACTGTTTATTACAGTAGTACGTTAATCAGTGCACACTTTTTTGAAGGTTTGATAATCATCGGCTTGCTTTTACAAGATTAATAAGTGTACTTAGTTAGAAAAAAAATCAAAAATACATGCTGATTAACACTTAACAGTAAGAGGCATTGAGATGAGAATGATGCACACCATTCTATCTTGTAGAAGTTAAAAATAAACCATACACTCAATAAACAATAATCTATTTGTGTCGAAGTGTATATACAAGCATTAACGAGGATACAAAGAAGTTGGTATAGGCTTTTGACTATAGGGGATGGGAGGAGATTAGTGGTGATAGGCGAAGGTATGGGATGTAGAAGAGTATGGTAATACTAACTTTCTAAACAAGTAGTATTATGTGAGCAGTTGGTATCACCGGGTACAACGGCCATGTCAGGGAGTTGGAATTCTACATTGACTTATCACATTTTAATTTGATGTGTTCACAAGTGAATTTCGTATCTTGCTTGTTGGTAGATCTTGAACTAAGTTACGGAGCAATATTTAAAGTATATGGATAATGGATTTTGTTAGAATTATGGTGTTAACAATAAAATCTTTAGAATATAGTTTTAAGTTATAGTTTTGCACATTTATTCATTATTAATTTGATTAAAATAACTCGAATCAATTATTTTAAAAAAAGATGTGAATTACAGGAATAACTCTGAACCGAATGCTTTTCCTATCATCAGTCATTGTTCCGCCGAATAAAATAACTCCCGAGAGCTACTTGGCCTCATGGGGAACCACACCAACGGGAGCCAAGACTCTTTAATAAATTTATAAATTTAACTCAAATAGTGCATGTCTAATGTGAAATATAGTTTTATTATAGCGATAAAAGGTTTATAAAATCAAAAAAGTGTATCAATTTAATAATTTATTGATACGTGGTGTTACGGCTTGTTATACACTCGTTTAATACATTCACACTTTACTTTGTTTTTTTTAGTTTAAAAACTGAGTAAAACGCTGTTATATTATAGTGAAATCAAATGTGATAACAAGGTTTATTAAGGATTGACAGGTGCCTTTCAAAAACTCGAATAGAACTTCGAGGGCCGTGCTTTGCACGGCCTAAAATACGTCCTAGTAGTAAAATACATTAGTTTGACAAATATTATATCCAATGTAAAATAACTAACATTTATTGTCAAATAAAAAGAAATATATCGAAGTACGATTCTGAAGATCTTCGACATCTTCTCTGCATATCTCCACTTAGCTTGAAGTATTCCCAAACAATGGTACCTCCTACACAAGAAGATGATATACAATTAGTTTTTTTCTTCATATTGTGGAATAAAAAGTCTAGCTACCATCAACTGTTATAAATCTACAACAAGACAAAAATAATTGGCTAGACCTTATAGCAACACCATATGTAAAAATTGGGAAAACAAATCAAGAAGATTTATTGTTAAAACATTGATACTCTAGTCGTGTGTACATATTAGTGGGGATAAGCACATTGATACTCTGGTCGTGTGTACATATTAGTGGGGATAAGCTTGTTTGTGTTTTTTCCGAGCTCAGTTACTAAATTAAATGGAAAATATAAGACTGGTTTGTTGATCCAATCCTCCTCGAGTCCTCGTCACATAAATTAATTCAATTTAGCGGATATAAGTTTTGTGTTTCCGCAATTTGACTAGCTCTATTTCAGATTACATGAAGTTCTGGGTTGTTAATGGGGATGGGTCGTGTGAAACGTTTATTTTCTTTTCACCATATAACCATGTAATATCCTCTTATGTTTCATATTCTCATTTAACAATATTAATATAGGACTAAATTCATAATATAATTCTCTCAAATATATATATACGACTAACTTCAATAAATAGCTAAAGTCATAGACAAGTTCAAATTACCACATCTAATCCTTACGGTCAAACTAATACTACATTGTCAATTATACTATTTCAACTTGCAGTATTAAATAAAAATAGCGGTTAATTCATACCTTTAACCAAACATAATAAATGTTCAAAACAGTCTCGCAACTCCAGGCGGAGATTTTAATGTAAGCTTTTGCGCCGCATCATCCACAACCGTGTCTTGTTGGTCAATGGTCATCAATTTCTTTATGCATTGCTTCTAGTTCTTATTTTTTTCATGATCTTCAACTAGCTCAAGCTTCTTTTATTCATGATCCTATTCAATCTCTTTTGCATCATAATAGACTTTTTTTCAGCCTCTTTAGTGACCCATTAGCTCCATTCAAAAGATAAATAATAATGTCTCGCCGCCATTCACCTTATTTATCAGCTTAGTCACACTTCTACCACTAAGTTTACTGTAGAGAAAATGTAGAAGCACTTCCATCCTTTAAATCCTTGTAGTTCTGTGTTTCTTCCTACATTATTATGTACGAAATATTTTTAAAAATCTACAAGTAACTAATGGTATAATTGAAGGGATATGCTGTCAGCAACACTTAAGATGGGTGCATCAAGGGTTGAAGAAACATGGCAAAGAATATGCGTATGATCTTTAGTATACTAATAAGGAATAATATAGTCCAGGTGCACTGAAAAATTAGAAATCAAACCCTGCTGCACCTATCTATTGTGATGTCCGCAACGCGGATGATTTACCCCGTCATTTAATTTTATATATCTTACATTAATCCTTGTTGAGGACGTGTAGCAAGTTAGCAACATATACATGTCCTTTCTTTTGGCATGTTCACTCAAACATTTGAGCTAAGCTAGGTGCTTCCTTATTCTATATGTATCAGATCAAGGGTCGTCCCTAAATTTATGAAAATTTTAAAGGCCCTGAGCGAAATTACATAATGAGGCCCTGCAATAAGAAACGTTATATATAAAGTGTCATCGTTTTTAAAAAATAATGCATATAATTGTTAACGGGATAAATTTTGGTGCCCCTAAAATTTTTTGGGCCCTGTGCGGTCGCCCACCTTGCACACCCTCAAGGCCGGCCAAACAAACATTTACAAAGTCCATTTCTCATGAACTTTTGTACCAATGGTATGCATGTTTTATAGACATTCGTAGACCCATTGTGATGACACAAAGCTTCGGTATGCACATTAATTGAATGTACACAGGTCAAAATGATAAACTAATACTAATAGTACAAAGTTCACACCCTATGTTGTGATGTTAGATGAAAAATGTAATTAGAATGTATACGAGGTTTTATCGTTATCGATCGTTGGCTTGAGTGGATACTTTTTTTTGATAAATTTCTAGATATTCCAAGTAAATGATTACTTTGTGCTTATTCTTCTACTCAATATGAATATATCATATCCTTAATAATCATGTTACTTAAGCACATCAACTACTAAATTAGAATATTGGCACATCCTTAATAAATTACCTATATACAACTGAACTGGCTTTTGATGATGCAAAAAAAATAAATTACCTATGATGGCGGCCAAGATTGGGCACGTTGATAGAAAGGCCACCCGTAACAGATTGCAGGTAGCGGTTTTTTCTTGGCGGATTTGATGGAACGAGAGGGATCGATTTATTGGAATTGGTCAATTGGGTGAAATCACGGTTATGACTCGGGGTCATTTATTTTAATTTTATTTTAAATATAAACAATTTTTATTTGTTCTCCAAACTAAGGGTGAGCACATCCGACCGCAGTCGGTCCGGTCCTCGGTCTACACTTTACCTTATGTACGGCCCTCGGTCCGGTTTTACGTACAACCGACCAATAATGTCTTTTCGGACCGGACCGACCGAAGAACTAGACCGGACTGGACCGACCCGGACTGGACTGAGCACATTCGGTTCGGTCCCTGATGCGTGGTTTTGGGCTAAAATGGTCTCGGTCTGATCGGGTCCGGGTTTGACCCGATGCTCACCCCTACTCCAAACAATGAACTTTTTGTATTTCTTATAATTTATACAACAGTCTCTGAGATTTATTTTTTGTTGCAAAATAGGTCCTCAAAAACTAACGATGTAACGAAATTCAGTCTTCAGGGGACAAACGCGTAAAACATTTCTTTTGTCTTTCTTAAAACCTATACACAAATAGACCCTGATTTTTAAATGTTGTTGCATAATAGGTCGCCGAGGGTTAAAAAGTTATAACATATCAGTTCTCATGGACCAAACGTGTAACATAAATTTACAAAAACCATCCCTTCATACTATCTTTCATTGCAAAAATCATTCCTATGTGAATTATATAAACAGTCTCTGCCGTTTAATGGCCATTACGATATCCATCCCTAAAGACCAACTATGTCACGAGAATTTACAAAATTGGTCTATGCAGTTTACCTGATCTTGTAAAAATTATCCCCAAGCTTCCTTTTTTTGGTTATATGGGTTTTCGAATCGACATTGCGAGCCGAGTAATCCCATAAAGACTACCCTTTAGGAAAGCCCATAATCGGCACAAGTCTCCGACGATCAGTAAGGACCCCCAAGGTATGATCGGAGTCAAAAGCTAAGGTAACACCCACGATGGCGACTAGAGTGTGTTATGTACTCTCAGGAGAATACAACGTTTGCAGCTAAGATTTAACCTGGGCCATTTCAGGAAAAAAATGACTTTCTATTTATAGAGATGCATTTAGGGATTCATGTAACCCATGAATGCGATCTGATGGTTGAGGATGGCCAACGTGCTGGACATCGAAGGGAGAAGACAAGGATGACATGTGGTGTACCATCCTTTGCTTTCTTATGCTCATGGACCGCTCCATGAACATCTGCCTTTGCTCAACACGCTGTTCATAGCACTACCTCCTAGTCGAATGAGGTAATGATACGTATTTTCTGTTGTGATGCCCTTTTGGGATAAGATCAGCCTAGACACTACCTGGACGTGTTCGTTAGGCTTATCTTTGTTGATTCCCGGTTTGGAAAGTTGATTCTCAGGCAAGGTGTGACAGGCCACTAGCCCCGTTAAAAATTCTTGTACAACTAGTATTACTAACCCTATAGGAACAATAAAAATGAAAACTTTAAGGTTTTTAAGCCAAAAAATTTGAATCACTAATTTGCTCTTTGTAAAGGTTTTGAACACAAATCAAACACAAAAACTAAACACACCACTCCATGGCTCTGATACCAATTGAAGAATGCTAGTAATCTTAAGATCAAACCAAGAACAAGAGTGAGATGTAGGTTGGGATGTTAGAAATAACTTGGATGGAAAAATGGATGAATGTATTAATGAAGTGTAATGAAATGGAACAACCAACCCTCTCCAAGACTAGGAGAGGGTGTATAAATACTACAATGGGGGCCGGCCATGGGCTTGGTTGGGCCTCCCATGGGCCTTGGGCCGGACTAGATTACTAATCTAATCATGATACTAACTACGAGCTAAGACTTATTACAACTTGGAAGTGACCGACACTTTTCGTGTTTCCAACACATAAAATGCTTAGTTACATAAGATAAACATGCTAAAAAGTCAACACAAAGGTTGAGTGAAATTCATAGGTTTATGTTAAACAGTTTGAATAGAAGTCATCATAACAGTGGGTTACGTTGTTATACACCCATAAGTGTAATAATTGCAATGAGTACAATTATTATAGAAAACAATTGTTAGGAATAATTGTAATACTTAGTTTCTACTAGTAGGTATGCAGTTCCTACTGGTAGAGTAGTAGTTCCTACTGGCAGGTA
>BQNB010054385.1:0-39568 GCA_026074375.1 Tanacetum coccineum
GCCCATCAGATGGGTTAAGATTGCATCCAATAGTATTCTACAGTTCCGGCTCCGGTTTGACTGCTGATTCTTCTGTATTGACTCTGACTTTGGCATTTTTGGACTTTGGCCTTGATTTTGCACAGTCTTTTCCATTCCATGCTCAGTTTTGTCATTTTGGCTTGGTTTTCTGTCTTTTTGTTGATATCCACTTCCTGCACAATACAAATGCAAAACAAACATATATTTGGCAGTTTTTGTCTGTTTTTGGTCATTTAAGCTCGTTTTTAGAGGTAAAAGATATGTGTAATTAAGCACTTATCAATGGCCATTGACGATGCAGCAGGTGGGAGACTTAGAAAATTAAGGCTGGAAGAAGCATGGAAAACCATCGAGGATTTAGCCCAATACAAAGAAGAAGAGTGGAACGACCCAACCTTTTTCTAAAAAGGAAGTCCCGACTACATAGATGCCACTTTAGAATAGGAGTTAGAAAGTATGGAGTGTCGAGTAGAATCTTTAATGAGGAACAAAGTGCTATTGGAGTAAGAGATACGATTTATGTTTCCCAAAAGGCCTTATCAGGAGGAATTAAAGGCACGAATACTAAAATTAATTGATGATCAAGAGGATCAAATTAGGCAACTAGAGGAAGATATGAGGAAAAAAATGACACATTTATGTGTCTTGCGGATAGCTTAATAGCAACCCTGAAGGTCAAGATAGAAGCACAAAGAGTTCATCCCACAAAAATAGAAAAGATTACTAGATTTCCTACTCACACCCCTAGCGTAACCCCTGAAACACTCAAGCCTACCACGGTGCATAGGGTCTCAATGATTTCCAAGATTAAACCCACTATCTATAGAACCCCTCACCAACACCTAACTTCCAACCTCAAAATGCCAATACTTCATTCATTTGAGGAAAATAAGCTTGAGTACGAAGATGAAGATGAAGTCGAGATAAAGATGATGGGAACCGGAATGGATAAAGAATCATTGGAGCATAATCTCTATGAGGATAACATGACCCCGATTATTTGTCATAATTTTTCTCCAACTTCAAATCCACCCATCAAACCAAAGGATTCGGGTAACTTTAGGATGAAGGTAGTAAAACCCTTGACCATTCATACACCACCTTCACCCCACGTGGCATACTTCCATCAAAATGGTGTGTATCGCTACTATCACCCACACTTAACCTCAAGTGTAGGGGAGACCCACCTTTTACGCGTCAAATAAGCGTAGAGTCAGGCTCGCGACTCGAACAAAAACAAGCGCTTTTTGGGAGGCAACCCAATATTTTAAATTAATGCAATTAGGAATGTCGTGTGTCTCGTGTGTCTTGTGTGTTTGTTTTGAGTCATATGATTGCGTTAACTATTTTTCATGGTTTTTGCAGTAATTCATACAGGAAATAACTCATAAGATTGCATACAGGAAATTTTTCATCAAAAACAAAAACTGGATTTTCTTAGAGCATGGAGACGGCGTCACAATTTGTACGTGACGCCGTCAATTCGTCTATTATGACGACGTCAGGATTTTCCTAACGGTGTCATGAGCCTAGCTACAGAAAATTCAAAAGTTTTAAGTATTTTTGAAAATATAACTTGTGAAATATTTAAAATTTGTAATTCTTTTATAAACCTGCAGAAAACCACGATTACGTTAACACATTCATCCTATCTTTATTGCTTTCATATAGTCTAAACTTAGTTAATGAGGTTGTATTTATCATTCACCCGTGGATTTTACGCTTGGTGTAGTTGTCTTTGTCTTTGATTACAGGTTATATTTGATGAGAAAAAGCTTGGAAGTTCTTAGGAAGTTTTATTGGATGATTCTTGGAGGACGATTTAACCAGTTATCGCATGTTTCTTCTCCATTATTGAGCAAACCAGGGGAGTACTAGTTTCTTTTTTCTTGTTTCCTTTTATCTTTATTTGATTTTACGGGTACTTCTATAGAACATTGGGGACAATGTTTAACTTAAGTGTAGGGGGAATAAGTCTTAGAAACTATTCTTTCATTTGCCATTTGTTTTGTCCTTAAAATGATGGGTAATATATCGAAACATAACATAAAAGGTGATTTTTCCCTAAATTTAAATTTTTTTATGACACATACCGACGAAAACCAAGTATTAATAGCGTCTCATGGATAGGAATTTATATGACTAGCACAATAACCCTCAGAATTCCACCCTAAAAATGTAAGGTTCGCCCTTAGATCTTTAGGAATTCAGGTACCCATCATTGGTAACCCAAGATGATTTTATCTTTACCCGGTTTGAGTTAAGGTAGATCTGCAGGCGTGCATGTCTATTCCGTCATTACGGCCATGTATGCATTGCCTTGTCACCTTTTCTGGAATGTCTGGTGTTAGTAAAATTCATATGAGTGTACCGGTAGTGTATAAAATTCTAGAACTTGTTATTGTGATACATCCTGAGACCACATAGTAAGTATTAGGATTTGCTTGATAAGAGGCATCAGGATTAACCCATGTTTTTAACTTGTAATTGTTATTATGATCACACCGATCATGTAACTATCACATACCTTTGCCATGCACTCACCTTTAGTGCAAGATACCCCTAGTATAACCCTCCGAGCCTATCCTTTTTCACGGTTCTCATAATTTTTTGGTTAAGCTGGACTATTAATGAAGAGAATTATCACCCTTAAACCAATCGTTATACCCAAAAAGCCTTTTATGTACTCATTTTTAGTACATTATTGTGTTTAACCCAAGTTAATTATTGAGTACACGGTTGCTAAGTCATTATCCTTATAAATACATTTTTGGGACGATTAGGATTCATGGTAGTATTTATTTCGCGGAAGAATAGAGAAGAAAAGTTAAGTCAATACCCCCATATATTTGTTAGATGATATCCATGTTATTTTGATCCACCTCAAATCGCGTCATTAGTTAGATTGTAAATATCGAGCATGTAAAACCTCAAGTGTAGGGGTACGTATTATAAACCCTATGTGATGTATTATGTTATTCAAGAATATATATATATATAAACCCCATGTGATGTACTATGTTATCTCCAAAAAAAAAATGAAAAGAAAAAGAAAGAGATTGATGTAGAGTTGTGTAGAGTTTGTATATCTTCGCGTCCATTCTGGCTTAGCAACCAAACTAGTGTGCATTCGTGTAAATAATTAGCTAACCCTTCCACTTCAAATTCACCCAAAGTCACCGCCCAAATGTATCCTATCCGTTTTTGTTTCTGCTATATGTTATCTTACACCTACACCCCACAACCCTTTATAAAGACCTCTTAGATAGTAATGAATAATGCTTGTGCCTAGCGGTGGAGGTTTGATCCTTTACCAAGTCTATGGTAAATTAATGTGCTATGACAGGTAATATTGTTAGAATTTTGTCGTTTCCCCCCCAACCCTTATTTTAATAAAGTTTTATACACCCGAGTTAAAGAGAGAATCCCAAACACTTATGAGAGGTGCTGAGTTTAAACTTTCCGTGTTGTAATTCCGAGGTCTAGAAGGTTTGTGTTGTAAAATACTATATAAAGAGTAGGTAAATGACACCTCAATATTGCTATTAGGATCTAGTAGAAAAGACCCATTTGCATTGGAGGAACAAAGCAAATCCCAATGTAGGTGATTTTGATGAGGTGTAATTTTATACACTTTTTTAGGGTCGATTAACCCCCTAAATCGTGTGTTTATGCCCAAAATAGTACTTTAAATCGGTTTCCTTTTCAAGTATTTTGCAATTAGGTAGGGCATTTCTGGAGGCATTTTGGAAAAATACACGTTGACTGGGCTCATTGAAGAAGAAACTGGACAATACTTACAGACCTACACAACATGCTCAAGAATTTCTCTACAGTGGCTGGAGACGGCGTCACAAATACAACGTGACGCCGTCACAACGAAGATCAAGACGGCGTCAAAGATTTGGCGAGGGCGTCATAACATAGCCGACCTAAAGAAACTGTTAGCCTCAAAAATATTGAGTCGAACAAGAAGTTCGTTCATTAGGAATGTTAGGTCTCAATCATTTAAATATTGAAATATTTGTCTTAATAGCTAAGAATCGGAATCGGAACAACCATTTAATACCACTAATAAAGTACGAATGCCCGACCCAATAAACAAAACCACATGGCGCCAACAAAAGCCTAACAAGGCCGGCCCCATTAAGGATGCTAATAAATAGCACCCCTCTCCCCAAGTGTGGAATACGTGGTGTAATGTTACCTTAATTTGTTAATTTTTGCTAAGTAATCAATCATCTCTTTTTCTCTCTACTTTCTCTCTCTAACATCTCTCTAAAATTCTTTCATTATCTTCTCATCTTATTTTTTTTTGTATCAATGGTGAAGTGAAGGTGGTTATTGGTTCCGTCATTTGGTAATTCAACTCGCCTCGGTTGGTGTATTTTTTTTTTTTTTTTTTAGTTTTTACGTGGTATTTGTTGTTGGGTTCAAACCTAATTTGGACATAATTACTACGTTAAAAAACGGATTTATTTTTTTTCAAAATATGAGGTTTTTTGTTTTTTTAAGTTGATCCAATCAAAAAGCATGCTCAACATTTCTCAACTGACAAAAAAATTTTCTACTCAAAATCTATATATTACTTAGTTAATAGTTTTTTTTCCTTTGTGTTCATGGCCTAGTCAAACTTTCACGCCCCATATATTTTAATCTCAAAACGCTTATTTTTTTTAGTTCTTGTCAAAAGCTTTCTAGGTTGTTTTTTTTTCTTACTCACGGTTCCAACAGCAAGAACTGTAACATTCTTTGTTCGTGTCTTATTCTGTTTATATAGCTTATCTAAGCTTTTTATTTTCTTATTTGGATCAATGATAGTTTTCTTTTAAAAGCTTTTTAGCTTATTTAAGTTTCAAGCTTATTCACGCAGCTTATTTTGGGTGGCTTATTCTTTTTGTTTGTACACGGTTGAAGACAAAGGAGACACAACTCCTAATATTGTAGACCTGGGTTTTGTTGGTTTCCATTGAAGACAAAAGGAAGGACATAGTACGTTTTTGTTGTGTAGTGAAGGACACGAAATCGCAGTTAAAGAAGCACCCGAATTCGCAATATCCTTCATTCACCGAATTCGCAATTTCTTTGTCATATGAATTAGCAACTTTGTCTAACATCCGAATTCGCAATTTACTTTGTCACACGAATTCGCAAATTTGAAGAATAATCCGAATTTTCAATGTGTGAAAGCACAGAAGCACGAAAATTTGCATTTCCTTAAGCAAACGACCGCAACACTTATTAAAGTGAACCGAAATTGAGCACATCCCTATCTTTGACAACCGAATTAGCAACTAAAAAGAAATAAAACGAAACACGAATAAGTTTATTTTCAGGATTTTTTCTTCGGTTACAGCGTGACGTATCACTACTGGACTTTTAACTTATACCATCGTGATCGTGACATCTTTTCGATCAACGTGGTGTATTTACTTCTCATATTCGATAACCGTATGAGCTTATAAATCAAACCAAATCAAAACCCTAAATATACAAATTTTTAACGAAGAAGAGAAATAAAAATGAGAGTAAATTTGTTGTAGTTAATAACTAAAATTCCCATTTTGACACATGCAAGGGCCCCTAGACTTTAATCCAAATTCACCACCTTCGTCTTTGTTGTTTTTACTTAAAAACCTCTTTGTTAAAAAACAACCTTATCAAAAAAAACCGTTTAGTCCTCACAATGTTATACATTCAGTCCCGTTATCATCCAAAGTGAATCGTTTGTGCACCGTTAGTCCTTAATTGAGTTTTGATCAACCGTTAATCATTTTAAGTTGAAAGTTTGTGCACCGTTCGTCATTTTAAGCTCATCAATCATTAACAAAAGTTCACGTACTTCAATTTCAACAACGATTTCAACAACAGTTAATCATTGTTTCACGGTTTCTTCTTGATTTTTGTAAAATCTCGCAAAAGATTTCATTTCTTTTCTCGGTTTAAATCTTAGATTTGTAAAATCCAGTCAAACTTCATTTGAATTCAATCCCACACAACAATCATCTTACCCTGCATAAGATCCTACCAATCATTTTCACTTCACAATTCAACTGTAAAAAGATAAACAAAGATACTCTTATCTTCTGTTCTAATTGGAAGAACAACAAATTCAAAAAAAATCAAGACAAGCAAAAGAAAGTTTGCATGGTATCTTTTTTACGATTTCATTTCACACCTCAAGCTTCTTTCAAACCAAACGACTTAAAGGAACTACTGAACCGAGACTGATGCAAAACGCGGCATATTACGACAATCTTTGTTTCAAGATCTAAAGACGTGCAGAAACGAGGCACAATGTTCCTAAACATGGATCAAATAGAAAAGCAACTTGACAAAGAAGAATTTCAAGAGATTGGATCCATAGCTGCTTTTAAAGTACTCGAGACACAGTTTTAGATGTTCATCAAGTCACGAATTTATTTGGATGATGAATATGTTGTAATGACACGCAACTATTTTCTACAATCACTGGTACAAAACCTGGTATTGGTCACTCCAAACATGTGTGACGATATACATATGGTCACACACCTTGTTTTTTTTGGTGTTGTGTCCAAAAAGATCACGCCACTGATGTCACATACGGTCACGTTAGGAGTTCGTTGCTATTTCCATTGAAAAAGATGTGACCGAAACCGATATGTTACAAATTAGGCATCAAGTTTGTGGATTAATTTAGTAATAGTGACCGTAAACACTTTTAAGTCACACAATTGGTTTTTCTGAGTAACTATTGTTCGTAAAACCTTTGGCCCACATAAATATATAATATATGTGACATTTGAGATGGTTTATTCAAGTATATGTATATTTTGTGTGACAATTTCCCGTCCTGTGGCCACATGAATATATAACAAATGTGACATTTGTGATGATTTAGTCACAACAACTTGGTGTTGTTATTTTTGGGAGTTAGTCACATACAATATAAAAAATGCCAAAAAGTCAATATTAAGTGTGACATATGCTTTTTAAAATCAAGTAAAATGGTGTATTTTATGTGACTATTATTCATCCTAGTCCACAATGAATTTATGTTTGTGTGGACTTATATAATATTTAGTCACACAAAGCATAGTTATTTTGGATTTGAGTCACATACAATTAACCAAAAGTGTATAAAAAGTGTGAACCATATGTTGTTTAATTCAAGTGAATGTTACTTTTGTGTGCACCCCCAAAAACTTATGTTTGTCCTCAATGGTCACAATGAATTTTAAGTTGTGTGGCGTATTGTAATATATAGTCACACAAAGCATGTTTTTTTAATTTAGTCACAGACACGTTAACCAAAAATGCCAAAAGTGTTTAATAAGTGAACCATAATGTTGTTTAAAGTCAGTGAATTTTAGTAGACCTTTGCCTTGGTTAAGGGCATTTGGTTGAGATTTGCATTTGAGTTATTTTATATATATATACTATACCACGAATCATATCGCCATGGAAGGGCGTTGTGCGTTTCGGGAAGCGCAAAAAGTTAAGTCCACGTTATATTGAGCCATTTAAGATTATAGCTAGAGTTGGTCCTGTAGCTTACACGTTGGAATTGCTTGAAGAATTGAAGGGAATTCATAGTACGTTTCATGTCTCGAATCTTAAGAAGTGTTTAACGGAAGGTGATGTTGTTGTTCTGATGGATGAGATTTAACTTGACGATAAGTTGCATATGATTGAGGAACCAGTAGAAATTTTTGATAGAGAGGTCAAGCAACTTAAGCAAAGTCGGATACCTATAGTTAAAGTTCATTGGAACTCGCAAAGAGGTCCAGAATTTACTTGGGAATGTGAGGATCAGATTAAGAAGAAGTACCCTCATCTCTTTACAAGTAAGGACAAAGCAGAGAGAGTGGATAAGACGAGCTGAGTGTCGGGACGTCACTCCCTAAAGGTGGGAAGAATGTAACAACCCGAGTTTCAGGTCACCGTTTATCCCGAACTAAAACGCTTATTTTTATACGTAACTAGTTATAGCTGTTTATGTTATATACGGTTTGATGAAAATATTTAATTATAAGGTAAATTTCATTCTTTGATTTAGTTCATGTTTGTCTTTAGTGTTTAAGAAAGTCAAAAAAATTATTTTACTGCTCCGAGAGCGTAAATATGTTAATTTTGTATTTTTCGTCGTTTCCTCGAGTTTTTACGAAAACTGTGTTTAAAGGTCGTGTTTTACAAAGTTTTAACTATTATTAAACGTTTTAAAGCAAAATTTAGTGGGACGGATTTAAAATATTTACGAAAGTGGTGACCCGAGTTTTATGGCTGAGTTTTATCAACTAGTGCTAGTTTTAGAAGAGATTAAAGATGGAGGGGTTAAAATTGCCAAATGATCAAAGTCCATTTCTATAAAAGGAAGCATAATACTTCCATTTCACTTTTTAGAAAAAAATTTCATCTCTTTCTCTCTTCTCTTGTCTCCACGACCGGCCAAGCCACATATACCATCACCACCATTTTATTTTCGACATGCATTAAAATCTACCTATACCATATTAATCCTTGTATCAAGAGCTACATTTCCCACTATTAAAAACCCACATGCATTGAGTTTTGAGAAAGTTAGTTTTTTGGTTGATTCTTGAAGTTTTAAGCCTAAGGGTGTGTTTCTTGTTGCTAGATTGTTGTTATTAGCAATAGGTTGTTTTGAAAAAGGTTTTGGTTTGGTCTTTGGGTGTTCATCCGTACGGTTTGACCAAGGGGGAAACAAAACAAATCTTTGTTCTAGCTTTGTGAGTAATTACTTATAGTTATGTGTTGATTAATTTGATTGTATTATGTATATATTGGTTGTTGCTAGATGATTCAACTGTAAAATGGATTTGAAAGTATTTCAAGTATGAACATATGTTTGATGGTTTTAGTACATGTTTTTAGGCTAGTTAAACATGATGGAATAGTTGGATTTTGCTAAAAATGTGATTTGGTATGATTTTGGGTTGACTTTTGTTGACCAGAAAGTTTGACTTGACCATAGCGTGTCGAGAAATTTTTGAAATGCAAATTAGGCTTTTGACTATGATAAAGGATGTTCTAAGGTTCGTTTTGATACAAGGTGAGCCTTGTAACTCCTAAAAACGAATGTTTTACGGCGAAGTTAAGATTGGGTAATTTTTGAGGTAAAAAGTCAACTACGAACTTTGACTTTAAAAGTCAAAGTTGGGTAAATTTTTGAACATAGTTTATAATAAGCAAAGGGTTCGTAATGTTAGTTAATTAATAATGAAATATGAAGTTCGGATTATATTATCCTTACTTTCGGCAAACTTTCTAAAAATGGAAATTTTATTGAAAACGTGGTAATATGGTTGAGTGCGTCAATGAGAAATGTTTTTCGTCGCACTTGGAGATTGTAGTATATGATTGTATATACGTAATAGTGATAAGTATATGTATATGCAAATATGCAATATATGATATATTATACTTTTAGTCACGTACCGCTATATATGTATTATTTAGGTCGCGGTTGAGACGTGAAGTTTATTGCGCTTGTTGATTTGATTGAATTGGATTTTTGCTTAAGGTGAGTTCATAGCCTCGCTTTTGAACTATTTTAAATGTTTCCCCGCATAAGTTGCTATTGTCGAAGTCCCTTATTTCATGAACCGTTAATTAACTTGTGAGGTAAACGCTAATGCATTAAATAGATCTATTAGGTTTGACAACCCTGTTCGGGGTTTGAATCCGTTGGTGAACACCCTGTCAAACGGACATTTTGTTATTAGAAATATAGAAGGTATATGACAATAATACATAGCTTGGGGCACTTAAACATATAAAATGCCATATGTATTGTTAACGTTCGGTGTCATGAGCTTAATGCGCGAAAGAAAAGAAGTTGCTATACATTGCATTTGTTGCTTTGTTTTCCCGAGAACTAATTATGTGTTCAAAGATCTTTACTTACTGATTACTTTAAACTCTATGAATTTCACTCAACTTTGTTGTTGACGTTTTAAACATGTTTTATCCCAGGTAATCAAGGCTGAAGGCAACGATGGCGTGGAGGTGTCGTGCGTGTATGGTGATTGAATTAAAGGAAAGGCTACTTGTGTGTTCCGGTCTTTCAAAAACAATGTCTTGTGTTATGTTTAAAACAATGTCTTTTATTTGAACAATTGTCTTTCAAATACTGTATGGTTGGGGTTACGATTCTGTGGGGACCTAACGCATTTTAACTCTGAATAATTATGGAACACATGTGGTTTAAACGTCTTATTTAGGTCATTTTCTATATTCGTGGTAAAGGATGTTATTTAGTAACCCTAAATTGCTAATTTCCGTTGCGCAATCCGATGACCCTCGGGACGGGTGTTACAGTATTACTAACACATGTCTATTTCGTTGCTTAAAATGTTCTATCAAATACAATAATCAAAGACATTGTGTTATTTCAGGCGACACAAGCAAGTTTTGAAAACAAACAACCCGGGTAAACGAATAGCATTGTTGAAGAATGAGCACAGTGAATCTTTTGCTAAGTGGTTACGCGAAGAGGTAATTACTCGTATGTTGTTTATAATTGTTTGTTTGTTGCTAAATAGAAGTGAGTTGAGATAAAATTTGAAGTGTCCCTCCTGTATATGAAATTAGATAGAGGTCCACTAGCACACAATTTCATTATCCCAAACACTCCTATTCTTTAATTGTTTGTTTGTTGTTCCTGCAATTTAAAGGTAATATATACTTGTAATGAAATTTAGGTTGAGAGAGAGTTAGCGATATCCAAAGATAGTGTATCAGAAACTGTAAGGTGGATATCATATGGGCCACGCGCCACCATAGTGAAATACGAGGCATATAACATCAATGGGTATACATTTCGTATGAAAAGTAATGATGGTATAGTTTATCAGAACAGTAGGGTTAGTGTTGAGGCAATAGATCTTCACATATTCAAAGAAGTTGCAACCACAAGAAACGCATTTTATTATGGGGTTTTACAAGAGATATGGGTACTAGATTACCGTTTCAAGCAAATTCCTCTTTTCAAATGTGATTGGGTTAATCACAAAGCTGGTAGGGTCAAACACGATCCTAATCTTGGTTATACATTGGTTGACCCTGAATAGTTTATGCCACAAAGATGAATCACCGCTCATATTAGCCTCACTAAGACAACAAGTGTTTTAATGTAAAGACAGATAGACAAAAAATTGGTCTATTTGTCATTAGAAAAACCTAACAAGAATTATAAAGATACATATGCGGAAATGCCCCCCCGCCACCCCCGATGAGGAATTAGTACAGTCCATTTACGAGCACAATGAATAACAATATTACCACGTGTAAATCGACGTGACTTGGGTAATGAATCACAAAATGACTACTTTCGAACCAATTGTGAAGGTATTGTTATACGAAAATCCAAGTGAAGCATGTCATGCTCAAGTTGTCACACTCTATTTAAGGATTTATGTTTGTCTACAGAACCTATTTAAGCTTTTGTTTTGCTGCAAATACTCTTGTAAAGGATTTTAATTTATCTATTAATTATTTACTTCAGGTTTGGTTGATGTGTTTGTATATATTGTATTTTGGTTAAGCTGCCAATGCAAGTGTAGTTAATATGACGTAAACATTAACTACACTTGCATTAGGTTAGTTCATACTTGTATTTATACATTAGCATTCGCATAATATCTAATATGAAAACAAAACTCAGAACTCATAAACAAGGTGACACTGTCATTATTTAACACATTCAAATCACTAATACAAAGGCCTTTATACTATTGTCTTTATAATGTAATAAAAAACATCACTTACTGAAATTTCAGGGGAGCATAAACCAGTATCTTCAATCTACAATAAGCCCCCAACATCGCTTAGCACATGAAGAATAAAATTATGCCGCAAACATCATCATGTAGATCAAAACCTGTAACAAAATGTAAACTAAAACACTGTTGGGATTAAAAGTCTTCTTGATGATGTTGAAGATTAATGTTGTTCAAGTTAGAGTTACTGTTGTTCAAGTAAAGATAGTGTTGCTGATGATCTTTAAGGAAAATATACCAAGTGGTTAGTACTGCTTGTGTAAATATATTACTACTGCTAGTACATAGTTAGTACTCTTGCTATGAATATATTACACCTGCTAGTATAAAGTTAGTACTGCTAGTATAACTTAGTACTGCTAGTAAAGTTAGTACTGCTGGAGAACTACAATGAAAAATAGTGTTTACTACTGCTGGTAATACAGTTAATGCTGCCAGTGAGAGTTAATGCTGCCAGTGGAAGTTACTACTGCTAGTACAAGTTAATGCTGCTGGTGTAAAAGTTACAACTGCTAGTACAAAGTTACTACTGCTTGAGGAAAAGTTAAAGCTGTTGAGGAGATTACAACTGAAGATATGATGAATTGATGATAAGTTATAAATAGCAAAAGTGTCTACCACCTGAATACATCCCTCTTAAAGTATTCATAATCTTTGATGGACATCAAAAAATTCTGGCCCACCTGATAAACATCCCCTTAAATTACATTTCCCCTCTCAATTCATTACCCAAAACAGAAAACACCCCTTAACTGAATAATAACTAAGACTTTGGTAATCTAAATGTTAGACTAAATGGTTCATTGCAGAATCATGTAGATACTACTAAATGCGATTTCGAGATTATACACAACTATAGAGTATTCGCAGTGCGCCAATTATCTAGCTTTGCCCCAAACACTTGATTCTAGTGTGCAAAGCCAAATGGTTAATAACTATTCAGTGTGCAAGTCTTGGTGCATATGGCTAATCTTATTGACTGAGAATGCAATAACAGCTTTTTATTGAAATGCCTAAAGTCATGACCATTGAAAAAGCTATCATAATAAACTATCATACCCAACCCAAACTAAAACTATTTTAAGTGAAACACAAAAGCGCTGCAAATGGTTTCCTTAATAGCTATGGCAAACAACAAGAATACTAAGTAAATGGCAATCATAATAGTAAAAAAACCAGCATAATGTATAAAATGAAGAACAATTTAAGATGACCATAGAATATAAATTTCCATTCCATTTAACCATCCATTACATATTCATTTCAAGTGAATAGAACTACAAAAGATGCTTAGATTGACAGTAAGTTAAAGATTATAACTAAATAAACCTGGGCATACTACACGCCCACATATATACCCAACCAGCTCCAACCAGCTTCATCCGCAAAAAACACAAACATATGCACAAAACCCCAAACCCATCACACCTAATCTTATTCACACAAATCCATTATAGCAGAATGAACTTTTAGCTCCTTAACACCATCAAAATTTTCGTCCGCAAGCTGGGTCAAACGAGACAGCTTAAGCTCCAACCTATCCTTAGTTTCCTTAAAACAATCAATAGCATCCTTCCAAGCATCTTTGTCACTCTTGCTCTCCATCTCACGAATCGCTGTACGCACCCTTGTTAGACTAGCCTTAACATCAGCAATCTTATCATGAATATATTTTGTAAAAGCCTCCTCCTCAGCAATCTGTTGCTCAAAGAAAATCTTCATCACCTTTGGTATCTCTGTCTCACCACTAAGAGCAATGATCTCATCCAAAACGGGAGTGGGTGTGACATTCAAACTACAACATGATGATGCCATGGATGAATTAAGTGTTTAAATTAAAGTCAAATGGTTTTTTTATCAGTTGTGGTTTTTTGATCAGGGGTGAAGATGATATAGGGTTTTGTTTTGATGACTTTATCGATTGGGGCAAATGAAGCAGATACGAGTATATTTATATATGCATTGAATATCAAATTAGACTCAAACTAATAGTCTGAACTCAATTCATGCAGTGAATATCAAATTAGACTCAAACTAGATAGACTATAAAATCCCATATCTAACCCCTCAAAATTACATAAGTTATCAGAAATGTGTGACCATATGTATCGAATTGTGACTACACTTAAATAATGTGTGACAAAATATGACTCTATGATTTAGACACCTAAATAAATACTTCATGTGACCATATATAACATCTTGAATTTAATCACACAAACACTCAATGTGACTAATATCAAGGTTAATGATAACTGAGTTCACATTTTGCTATAAATAATAGTCACATGAATATTTCACAATGTGACTATTTTGAATGTATTGGTCACATATAATACCCTTATAATGTGGCCATAAACATAATTTAGATACACATTTGTGATATGGTGTGACTATTGTAAAGCCTATAGTCACATGATCATGCTATAATTAAATGTGACTATACACATTAGGTTTTGGCAAGCAAACACACACTAAACTTTAGACACACATATTAACTTACGTGACCATATGTATCAAATTTTAGTTACACTTAATCATGTATGTCTATGGTTTAGTGTGACCATATATGACATTTGGTCACACTATTCAAGTGTGTGACATATATTTGTCACTTTTAAATGTATATCGTGACTAATGCTTCAAACTTACTTTTCAGTTGTCACACATTTCAAATTCATATGTGGCTAAATATTCAGCAAAAAATAGCAGTCACTTTTAAATAATGTGTGACAAACTTGACTATATGATTTAGCCACATACACAATTACTTCATGTGACCATATATGGATTTTGGTCACACTGTTCAATTGTGTGACATATATTTGTCACATATGTATATATATAGTGTGACTAATGTTTCAAACTTATTTGTATCTGTCACACGTCCCAAATTATAAGTGACTAAATAATCAACAAAAAATTACCAGTTAAGTCTAGTCACATAAATATTTAAATGTGTGACAATGAAATTCTGAAATGGTCACACAAAATGAGTTCAAGTGTGGCTGTTTATTTTATCCTGGTACATTTAGTCACATAAATATCTGACTGTGTGGCCGTTCAAAAAACAGCATGTGTGACAAAATCCCAGATTTGTACTAGTGAACCATGGGTTTTACGCGAATGAGGATGTGATCGAACATGCATGTCTATTCCGTCGTTACGGCCATGTATGCATGATTCAGTTGCCTTGTTGGTTTATTACTATTGGTGAAAGTTAGAATATCCATACACTATATCATTCTTCATCCTAACCCTTGGTTAAACTCGAATGAGGATGTGATTGAACACACATGTCTATTCTTTCATTACGGCCATGTATGTGTGCTTCAGATGCCTTGTTGGTGTGGTACTTTTGGTGAAAGATTATAGAATGATCAACCCTAAGCCTTATAATAAAAATCCATTTTACCTTTATAAACTTGTTACTCCTTAGCTCTAGTGGTGGAGATGTGCATCCTTGCCAAGCCTATGATAGAATACTCGTTACGATCGAGCAATTGAGCAAATTAGTTACATGTTACCACATAGATTAGTTGAGTGATTTGAGTGTTTTCATCTTCCTATTTTGTGAGGTTTTGGTTATGTACTTATAATAGATCAAATAATAGCTTAACGGAAAAATCCTTAGGGATACATTTTCATAAACTTCTAAAGGCTACTTGAGGACATGTAGGATTCAAGTGGGGGGATATTTGATGACATCAAATAACGTTACTTTTATAGCGTCATTTATCCTATGTAAATAACCTATTTTGTATAATTATTGCAAAAAATTGTTACTTAATCGTTTTATATTTGAGAATTGCAGTAATTATGGAGGACTTGGTGAAGATTAGCAAAAAGGCACGCATTTTGGAGCTTAAATGAAGACATTTAAAGATTACTGTTCTGACGTCCAATCAAAGAAGATACAGCATATATGTGCCTGCACTTCACAAAATACCACGAAAGAAACACGATCAATATGCCATATCCAAGGAAGACCAATACGCCGTATTCAAGCTATGGAAATAAAATATTCTGGAAGATATCAAACGTGGTCCCTACTCTAAGAAACGCCCGATACGCCGTATTGACCTCAATCAATACGCCGTATCGACCATATTCCAGATCTTATAAAAAGAAAACTCAAAAACAAGTTTTCAGTGTGCTAAATCATATTTTTGATACCTAAACCACAAAAGTCAATTTTCAAAAGAGAAGGAGAGCAGAAGAGGTATTGCAACGTAATTAATTCCATAGGAAACAACTTGTAATCTCCTATACTCTTGTAATCGTTTAGTTTTTGGTATCATTCGTTAACTCGGTTAGTTTACCTTGGCTAAATTATTACTCTTGTATTGATTATGACGTTTGAAGGCTAATACCTTCGGGTATTAGCCATTATTATGAAGATCTGAATGTTTGGTTTATTTATCTCGATTGCTTAATTTATCGTTGATTGCTTGTTTATGTTTATCAGTTTATACTTGTTTACATGCTTTTGTATGCGACCTATCATTCAACTGGATCTAGTGATACGGACCAAGTAATCTAGATGCCGGGATGGCTCTCCATATAGTGATTTATACATCTAGACCAATAGGATCATGAATAATAACCTATCTTTGCCCTTAGATTGTGAGCTTAGTTGGACCGGCAGGTGACCCTTGGGATCAACGAGTACGTTCTTAATTAATTGGTAAAGACTTGGTTAGTGGACTACTAGTGTATGAATTGCCTTTAAGCAGTAAGTGGGTAAAGTCTCTATGAGCTAGGGTTTAACAAGATCACCATTGCTTTAATCCCTAAGATAGATTATAATCAGCAAATAAGGATGCTTTATGTGGATACGTTTAATTGTGACAGAATTCTTCGTATCTAGGTCTTAGGAAGAAGTACCGCCTAAGTCTTAAGAATGATATGCCGCCTCGAGATAAGTAATCATTGCACTAAATAAACAAATCAACGTTCTGATTGGATTAATAATGGTTAATACAGTTTTCTTATATTTGGCTAGACCGCTCTTTTATCTTTAGTTAATTTACTTGCCTTGTGTTTTTTTTAGTGTCTTAAGTTGATTTTAGTCACCACAAAACCCGTGCCAGTCTCTCAGGCTAAAAACCCCCTTATCCGTTAGATTTAGGATTAACATAGGTTTAGCATAGGTTTAACATAGAATAGAATTAACTTAGTTTAGATAACCAAAATATTAATAAATTAAAAGATTGTTTCTCGCTCTTAGTGATCGACACCCTACTTAACAATGAAACTCCCATCTAGACCGGGACACTTACTGCCCGTTAAAGTGTTATTTGTGGTAAAGTCGGCAAAATATAAATTTAAAACTTGAAATCATAAAATCACACTCCTCACTACAACACATCAAGTTTTTGGCGCCGTTGTCGGGGAGTGAAAATTTAATCTTGATTTTTATTTGATATTTTGGTTTTTAACATTAGATTAGTCTAACCCTTAGGATTAGTGTAATTTAGATTAGTGTATAATTTTGTATATTATGTATATTTGTGTATTATTTGCTTGTATATTTGCTTAGTTTAATTGTTTGCTTGTTTGTGTGATTTCTAATACATTGTTCTGGTCGATAAACCGATACGGCGTATCCACTTCCATTGGATACGGCGTATCCAACTTTCTTATCCAATACAGCGTATTCGTTCAAAAGATTAATACGGCGTATTCATATCCATTGAATACGGCGTATTGATCGCCTGATAACAGAAACCGATTCTCCATATGTGATTTTCATGCTCAAACTTTCTATCTTTCTTCAGAGCAAATCCTGCTGGTATTCTTTCCTTTGTTACAAGTCATACTTATCAGAGCTAGTTGATTAAAGAAGATACTACAAGAACTATGACAGAACCAATTTTAAAGAAATACATCAAAATGCTCAAGCTGAATCAAATATTACTGAGCCTATTACCGACGACAATATAAATATTGAACTCAGCAAGGAATTTTTGATAGAATTAAAAAATAATGCATACCACGGTATGTTTGATGAAGACATGGTGGACCACATTGCTAAGGTTCTTGAATTACTTGATTTAATCAAAATTCCTGGTGTGGACTCCCATCAACTACGAATGAAGGTTTTTCCTCTCTCACTAGCTGATGATGCAAGACAATGGTGGATAAATGAGGGGGAAGGAAAGGTTTTTCAAAGCATAAAATCAAAGGTTTTTCAATGATTATTATAAAGTCCTCTTTTAAACAAAGGTTTTTCAAAGCATAAAATCAAAATTTTTAAATATCACACACTCTTCTATCCCTAAGTATGAAACATCAATTATAGGACAATGTCTAATTCAAAAGGATTCGTGAATAAAGGCGAAATGGGGGAGAGCTCAAAGAAGTCGAAAAGGAAATTGAAACAATGAAGGGATATGAAAGTGATGAAAGGATAACGTTTGAATTTATCTTGAGAGGATTTGCAGAAAGTGAGATTTGGGATAAGGTCAAGGTACCCTTAAGTCCAAGGATGAATGGTGATGAATACTCAATTTGTTGTGAGAATACAACTCATATGATGAATGCCCTCAAAGAAGCAATAATGGAGTCAAGAGAGATGCTCTTATCCATTCATCATAGTTTAAAGATGCTTCTTGAAATCATATCCAAGATGAATAGGAAATTAGAAGATGAGAAGATTAAAAGGAATGACAAAGGAAAGGAGAAAGTTAATGACTTCTAGAAAATAGGATCCTAGGAGTACTTAAATAAGTGAAACTTTATCTTTTGTGCAAAGTACTAGTATAGTGCTTTTATGTCAAAGTACTAGTATAGTGCTTTCTATATGGATGTATGAATTATCCATGAATTGAATGATGTTATGAAATACATGATAATAGATGTAGATGCGTATTTATTATCATGATTGCACTTATAAATGCTTCCAAGATTTCAAATGGTAAGCTAATCCATGTTGGACTTGCACATGTGTATTTTGTTTCTTGATCCATCTGTGTTTTTGCTTTGATGCAGTTGATAGCCAAGAAAACCTTTCAAAGTAATGCAGCTTGACCCCGATTCCCTGCCGTGAACAAGAGGGAGACGTGATCTAGGGGGAGAATGTCTAATGGTATCTATTCTCTCTTATACAAATATATCAACCTTCCATTAAAAGACCAAGACCTCGCCTTTTTGATTTGACAAAAGGGGGAGAAGGAAAGCAAAGCTAAGAGAAGCTTAGTATCAGGAAAAGCAAGCAATTACAGAAGCAAAGAGCAATAGCGTACATGGGAGCATACAAGCTATGCAAGACTCATACGGGTGAAGACAATGTTCAAGCTTCACCAAATTACAAGGCAAAGATCAAGACGCGAACTTCATTAACGGCGGTCTTCATCTTTACTGCGTTTGTAATTTTATTTTCTTTCTAAAATTTTATTTGTCATCATCAAAAAGGGGGAGATTGTTGGTGCAAAATTGACTATGATCTCCTTTATGTTTTAACGATGACAAATAAACGTTCGCAAAACGTAAAATCACAAACGGTAGCCTAAATCCGCAAAACCGGATTTCACTAACCGGCGCGCTAGGCACGCGTTAGCGCGTGGCCAGCGCGCCATACACGAAATCTGTTTTTCAGATTTAGTAATTGTCTGCTTTCCTCTTACCCGACACATGTGGAAACTTCAATAAAGGTATGTACATAATAGTTAAGCATTTGGGAACACTCCAAATGAAGTTTAGACTTAGAGAGAAGCAAAAATGAATCCTCTCATTTTTCTATAAAATGCCAACTCAACCTTTTATCAAACGCCTCTAGCCAAGGCCAAGACTTATTTCTAAACCTAGTAAGATCATGTTTTCAACATAACAACATTCAAAAGTATTTATTTGACCTTAATCTGGATTTACGTTGTTCCTAATCATTTAACGGGTTTCTCCCTTATTGGCCAAACTAAGTCAAAGGTTACTTTGTGTAAACGCATCCTTTCCCGTTATGGGATATGCTTTACTTAAGACACAAAGCCTTATGGCTAGTTTTGCCTCAAGAGATTTGGATCAAATCATATGAATGATTTAACATGAATAAAAGTCTCAATAACTAATTGAGTAATAGTAGTATTTGGAAGTTCATTAACTTTGAATTTCCCCCTCCATCCCCCCTATTTCCCTTTCCTGTATTGATAGGGCGTTATGTTTCCTCACTTCCTTACTGATGATGTCGTTGTGTGGTGTTTATTTATGATAGTTCAAGTTTTAAATTTATATTTTTCCAACTTAACCAAAAACGACACTTTAACGGGCAGTGTACCCGGTCGGTGGTAGATTCGTGGTAAGTAGGGTGTCGAACACTTGAAGCGAGGTTAAATCTATTAATTTATTTATATTTTGATTTATCTAATCTAATTTAATTCTAATCTAAGTCAAACCTATGCTAATTCTATGTTTAGTTCATAATCCTAAATTTTAACTAGTAAAAGGGGTTTTTCCGCCTTGAGAGACTGGCACAGGTTTGCTTGATGACTACAATCAATTCAAGACACTTTAACCCATGCAAGCTAATTAATAGAATATAAAAGAGCGGTCGAGCCTTATGATAGAAAACTGTGTTAACCATTATTAACCCAATTAGAACGTTGGTTTGTTTATTAAGTGCAATGATTACTTACTATCTCACGGAGGGTGGCCTATATCATTTCTTAAGACTTAGGCGCGAATTCTTCCTAAGACCCCATACACATTAATTAGACACATAAATTATGCCACATTAAAAGCATCGGCAATAAAGCATCCTAATTTGCTGATTATTATCTATCTTAGGGTTAAAGCAATGGTTATGAGTGGGGCACCTACATAGGAGTTTGTATAAGTCGCGTCTTGATAAACCCTAGCTCATAAGACTTTACCCACTTACCCATAATGCGATTTATACACTAGTAGCCCACTTATCCAACTATCTAATGGAATCAGTACGTTATTTGTTGAATTATCTAGGTTTACCTTCTAGTCAACACGTTCAATAAACCATCGGCAATATCCAATTAACTAGTTAAGCCCGAAGCGTGTCCTAGACACAAATTTAGAAGGACAATATTTGTGATCCTATGATTCTAGATGTATAAATCACTATATGGAGAGATATCCCAGACTCTAGATTACTTGGTCTGTATCACTAGATCCATTTGAATGATAGGTCGCATACAAAAGCACGTAAACAAGTATAAACTGATATACATAAACAAGCATTCAAAGATAAATCAAGAAATCATGATAAACAATACCAAACATTCAGATCTTCATAATAATGGCTAATACCCGAAGGTATTAGCCTTCAAACATCATAATAAATACAAGAGCAATTATTTAGCCAAGGTAAACTAACCAAGTTAACAAATGATACCAAAAACTGAACGATTACTAAAGTATACGGAGTTACACGTTGTCTTCTATAGATTGGAATGCGTTGCAAGACCTCTTCTGCTCTTTTTCTCCTATGAAAATTAACTTTTATGGTTTAGGTATCGAGAATATGATTTAGCACACTTAAAACTTGTTTTTGAGTTTTGTATTTATAGGGTCTGGAAGTCGGTTCTATACGACATATCCAAGGGATTGGATACGGCGTATTGGGGGTTTCTTGGAGTAGGGATCACGTTTGATATCTTCTAGAATATTCACATACTATATCTTCAATACGGCGTATTGACTTCTTCTGGATACGGCGTATTGATCTTTATTCCTTTGTGGTCTTTTATGAAGTGCAGGCACAGATACGCCGTATCTTCCTTGATGGATACTGCGTATTGGTCTTCAGAACAACAATCTTCAAAATATCTTCATTTAAGCTCCAAAAAGCGCGGCCTTTTGCCTAACTTTCACCAAGTACTCCTAATTACTTAGACTACTACTCGGCAATTTCACAAATAAAATGATAAGTAACAATCTTTGAAATAATTATACAAATGGGTTAATAATATGAGGATAAATAATGCATAAAATAGACGATATAGATGTCACAAATATCCCCCACTGAATCCTAGTTTGTCCTCATGTAGTCATTAGAATCATAAAAATGATCCCTAAGGAAAATTTCCCGTTTTTAAAGCATCTATATCAATCTATTACAATACACAACCAAAACACCTCATAAATAGGATAGATGAAAACACTCAAATCACTCAACTTAATCTATGTGCTAACTTTTAACTAATTCGCTCAATTGCTCGGATATCATCGTGACGGTAAACTATCATAAGCTTGGCAATGATATACATCTCCACCACTAAAGCCAAGGAGTAACAAGTTTATAAAGGTAAATATGGGTTTTTGTATGGAAAGGCTTACGGTTGATCATTCTACAATCTTTCACCAGAAGTACCACTCCAACAAGGCAGCTGAAGCACACATACATGGCCGTAACGACGGAATAGACATGTGTGTTCGATCACATCCCCATTTGAATTTAACCAACGGTTAGGATGAAGAATGATATAGGGTAGGAACCTTCTAACTTTCACCAAAAGTCGTAAACCAATGAGGCAGCTAAGACATGCATACATGGCCGTAATGACGGAATAGACATGCATGCTCGAACAAGTCCTCATTCGCGTAAAACCAGCGGCTAATCATCAGGTGAGAGGGAAGTAAATTGTTGTTAAATAAAAATCAAGAAACAAATAGATTAAGCCTAAAGTACAAGTTGCTAGACACTTTTCCCGACCGTTACCATGATAAAGACACAACTATTTACAACGTCTTGATCATCGATAAAAAACAACAACCTAAGTTGGCGTTCTCGTAACGGTCAACTTCCCAATCATCCCAAAACTTTACATACTCTACAAGGCAAGTGGCGATATCTTCCACTTCGTACAATACTTTACATCGTTGATTTTTGTTGCGTATCAACGAATAATCGATCCTTCGTGTAATTCCTTCGGTAGCTGCGAAACGATTATCTTCAAACTTTCCTTCTTTTTTTGTTACAATTTTTCTCATTTTTTTGATTTTTTTTTCGATTTTTTGTAACACTACTACGAAACTCAGTTTTGTTTCACCATCTTCACGATCATAATAATTCTGGATAATTCCTTCGAGAATTCCTTCATTCTTCGAACGTACCAATAAATTGCGATGGTAGTAAAAATACATGAGTTTTGACTATAATATACATTCCCATTTGTAATGTGTAAATTTCTTCCAACCGTACCAAAATACAGACAGACTAGGGAAATACAAACTTTACACTTTAAGCAACTAGCAACTGTAAAATAAACTTAATCTAACAGGGTAGGCTAAGGTGTAAAGGTGTAACGAAACAAATAATTGGTGTAGTTCCTAAAGGATTGGCTCTACGGGTTGTTCTAGGGGAATCTTAATATTAAAATGAGAGTAAACAAAAGGTTTATATGGGGGTTAACTAACCAGTGTAGTTTGTTAATAAGCAATATGTAAAGGCGATTTAGGTGTAAAAAGAAAGAAGTGGTTTGTGTTGATAACATTAATGTTGAAATAAAAATATAAAAAATAAAACTTGTAATAGTGTAGGTTCAGCATACACCATTAAACGTGTAGTCCAAAAATTTACCATTTAAACAAGTAAGGTCCATCTAAATCCAAGTACCTTATTATTGCGGGTCAATCGAATAGATTTAATTTAACCACGCCAAAGTGCTAAAGTCCTAAACTACATCACCGGTACACACTCATCATTTTATTGGAATTTGGGTATACATTGGAAACGAAAGGTAAAGATTCCTCACAATATCTAATAAGGGGTTATGTGTGTGCGGTTTATGTATCAAAGAAATTTCACAAAAGATGTTTGAATTTTTTTTTAATTTGAGCATAATTTAAGCATTTTAGTGTGAAAAATAGGACAAGTAAAACATAAAAATCATGATCCCCCCAGCTTGAATTAACAATGTCGCTCGTTGTATAGATAAAACATTTAAAAATACGTAATTAAAAAAGATTAGAATGAGAAACTCCCCTGATATTTGCTCGGTAGATTCTCCATGTTGAGTTATTGAGCAAGATTACGTGTTAAACAGTCGTCTTGAGGTTTCAAGACTCCAACACTTCAAGATCTCCAGTGTAACACCCCCATTTTTCTATATCTCAGCGGAAGGGTCATTCGGGGTGCTACATCATAATACAATAACTCAAGCATAGAAAATGACTCGAAAATAGACGTTTTTAAATATCACCATTCTAAATAAAAGTTTCCGACAACATAGGTCCCAAATATTATTTCATAATCAATAACATTTTCAAATATTTTCTTCGAATTGAATTACTTTTAAAAATAATGGGGCCAATCAAAATAGTTATTTCAATAACTTTTCTCTAAATACTTTCATCAACCCCTGAAGTTACCTTCAAGGACCTGAGATAAACATGCTAAAAAGTCATATATGGCCCGGAAATCTATGTAAGATTTGAATTCTTCTTGCAACTGAATACTGTAATAACCCACGCCCGAAAAACACCTATGCACAGTTTAGAGCAATAATTGTTGACTGAATCCAAATATATTTATATATATATGTAAATTCTGAACACAAGTATAATTTCTCAAAATCAACACGACAAAACGAAGTGGATCAGACAAAGTATCGAGGGGATTATTTATAAAGTCTCCATGACATTGACGTACCATCTAATTATGTTGGGTTCCTAACAGGTAAGCCTACTTACACCCTCGCTATGAGTGCATAAAATTCTCTAATACAACGCATCCGTTTTTCCATATTTCTCGACACTTGACGATAGCCAGTCGTCACGGATTGAGAAGTGTAGCCTCCAAATAGTACAATCATGTAATAAGCGTCACCATTTCCCGGTAGTTTAACAATTCATGAATTCCCGCAGTCTTTTATCTAGCGAAGTTAAGCTAACTTATAATAATAATCGAGGCAACAGCATACAATCCTCCCTTGGTGTTCTATTTAAAAACAAGCAATGTACTCCCTCACGGGTGTTATAAAACACTTAAAGTGTAAAAAGTAGCTATGAACCACTTAGTGATGTCAGATGAGAATATTGATGAATAAAAACATCGGAAGTAAGCGCGTTATCAACCAAGGACTATACAAATTTGTCACGGGTCTTAGTTTTCAAGGTTTCGATAAAAATTAACGAAAACTCATAAATTAAATAAGTATATGTATACATGTAGTTTATATGATGATCATGCCCTTGCAACATATTTATTTCACACTTAGAGTTTTCTAGGTTTTTAGCTTGTTTTATTATTAGCCCACTTACTCATATTATTCAATTTAGTCCAAAAAGCCCAATAGGCCCATTAAGCAAGCCCATTAAGTTATTAAGTTGATATTATCACTCAAAGACCAGGTCCTAGCCCATTAGTTAGGTCCAAGTGGATTGGGCCTAAAGCTAAGTCCATAGAGTCCAATTTGTTACATTGGGCCTAGTGGCCCAATAAGGCCTTATGGCTCATTTAAGCTTGTAAATGACTCTTGTTATAAAATTTCGGGTTCTCGAGGTCGGGATACTTTTATTATCAGTATGTTAGCATTTTAAAACTCCCAAGAAGTGGGTCCTACCACCTCGGGTTTTAGTTACAAAAATCGCTTTACATAGTATAGTGTTCGGGTAGTAGTAAATTTTGTATACTTTTATGTTTACGAAAATAGTCATAATTTATAAACCGTAAATGGTATAATTGATATATTTATATCCTTAGCTTCATATTTAAGTGTACTTTACAGATCCAAAACCATTTTTGTACTTAGTTTAAGTATACTTATACATATGAACAATTTACTACATAAAGGTCAAGTTACAAATTCAGACTGAAATCTCACTTTACATTTTTGATGCCATTTACAAACCTATAAAGAATTGGTTGAACTATTCAATTGATTCAGAAACTACTGATTATATCTAGGTCTATAGTTTTACCTATTAACCAACAAAGCCGTAAATGTGACTTTTTATACCATCTGTACAGCAAGGTCAGAATCCACTAGTTTTGGTGTTTTGATCATATCTCACTCAATATTCACTTTCTAGAAATCATCCAATTTGCCAAGTGTTCATAAGAGAATTTTCTACAACCTAATGTAATCAAATCCAACCTCAAACCTGTTGAAAATTACCAAACCTACTGTTCATTACAGCCCCTAATTTCTATGATTATTTCACTTGTTTCAATGGCCATTTTAGCTATAATTAACCTAGATCTACACATGCATTATCATTTTCATTGCTTGATCATCAAATATTATACATGTACATATACATATACATTTTGAAATCAAAATAAACTTAAACAAGACTCATTAAATCTTTTACCACAAGAAAAGTGTAGACAAGATCACAATGATCAAAACAAGAACAAGCTTGATGAAGGCTTCAACTCCAAGCTTAATCTCCACCCAAAATACTTTTGATCACCATTTTCTTTACTCAAATATCTTATAAAAACCTCCTTGTAACTTCAGCCCCAACTTATATAAAAACCTTCTTGAAAAACCTCTTTTATCACCTCAAAAATATAGGGATTACACTAGGTAGTCATATTCACTAGTGTTCATCTTTGATTGATCTTTAAAATTTATGAAATGGGTGTTTGTGGTGTTATATGTGGCGTCTAAGGTGATGAGGGAGAGAGCAATCTCAGATTTTTGGTTAAAAATATGGCTAGTGTGTGAGTTAGATGGTCAAAATTGAGCTTATATATGTCTAGACTTGAATTGCCAAGTGTTATAGTTACACTTGATCAAGGCTTGCCAAAGGGACACCTCTCCCTTTGGTTTTGTCACCCTTTGCATGGTGAGATTAGTGGGATAAGTAGTTTACTACTTGTCCCACTAATTGTTAAGGCGGGTATTTTCAAAGTCCGATATTTAAAAAGGTACGATTTGTAGTCGTTTTTCGTAAAAAGTAAAAATAGTACAAGACACGAAAAATAAAAACGAATGCAATAAAAATATTTCTACGGCATTTTGGAAATATAAACGTCGATGCCTTACGTAGAATTCGCCGGTTCTTCATAAACGTTACTTAAATTACAAGTGTAAGCCCTAATTCTCCCGGTTAGTCGTGAGTTCATATCTCATCATAAAATTGAAAAATATATTTAATACTCGAGAATAAAATAACGACCTGAAATTGACGGTTTGTCACAGCATTTCCCCCTAAAAAGGGATCTTCGTCCCTGAAGATCAATTCATCTTGTCGCCCGCTTCTTATTAAAATCAAAGAGATGAGGATATTTCTTCCACATCTGATCCTCCCGTTCCCAAGTATATTCCGGTCCACGACTCGAGTTCCATCGAACTTTAACTATAGGAATCCGAAAAAAAAAGAAAAGAAACCCAAAAATAAAGAAAAAAAAAATCCGACTTTGCTTAAGTTGTTTCACTTCTCTATCCATGATTTCAATGGGTTCTTCGATGAAATGCAACTTCTCGTCGATCCTTACTTCGTCGAGTGGAATGATAAGATCTTCATCTGATAAACATTTCTTTAAATTCGACACATGGAATGTATTGTGTATTCCTTGAAGCTCTCGGGGTAATTCCAGTTTATATGCCACCGGACCTACTCTTGATAAAATCTTGAATGGTCCAATATAACGGGGACTTAATTTCCCATGTTTCCCAAATCGAACAACACCTTTCCACGGTGATACTTTCAGCATAACTTTGTCACCCACTTCGAACTCCAAAGGTTTACGTCTCACATCCGCATAACTTTTCTGTCTACTACGAGCAGCCAATAATCGGTTCTTGATTTGCACAATCATCTCTGTCATTTCGCGAATCATTTCTGGTCCCGTGAGTTGGGCATCTCCAACCTCACTCCAACATACAGGCGATCTACATTTCCTTCCGTATAGAGCTTCGAAAGGTGCGGCTTTAATACTAGCGTGATAACTATTATTGTATGAGAATTCAGCCAAAGGTAAGTGCTTATCCCAGCCACTACCAAAGTCAATCACGCAAGCACGCAACATGTCTTCTAATGTCTGTATCGTTCTTTCACTCTGACCATCAGTTTCAGGATGGTAAGCAGTGCTCATATCTAAATTCGTCCCCAATGACTTTTGAAGAGATCTCCAAAACCTTGATGCGAAACGAGGGTCTCGGTCCGAAATAATCGACACGGGCACCCCGTGCCTACAAACAATCTCCTTCAAATACAATCGAGTAAGCTTCTCCATTTTATACTTCTCATTTATCGGAATAAAGTGAGCAGATTTAGTCAATCGGTCAACAATGACCCAAATTGAATCATATCCAGATGGTGTTCTTAGAAGCTTTGTAATGAAATCCATTGTAATTCTCTCCCATTTCCAAACAGGAATTTCTGGCTGCTGAAGTAATCCTGACGGCTTTTGGTGTTCAGCCTTGACTTTAGCACATGTCAAGCACTTACTGACATATGTCGCAATGTCAGCTTTCATATTCGGCCACCAGTATAACTTCCTCAAATCATGGTACATTTTATCTGACCCAGGATGAATGGAATATTTTGATTTATGAGATTCCAACATGATTAGACCTCTCAATCCTCCAAATAATGGTAACCATACTCGTCCTTTCAGACATTTCGTACCATCGGATCTAACTTCAAATGGCTCCCCTTTGCCAAGAAATCCTTCGGCACCAATATTTTCCTCCTTGCACGCTTCAACTTGTGCATTCCGAATTTGCTCGGGTAAATTGTTATGTACCGTTACCACTAAAGCACGCACTCGAATCGGTTCCTTATCCTTCCTGCTCAACGCATCAGCGACAACATTCGCCTTTCCCGGGTGATAACGAATAACACAATCGTAATCACTCAGAAGTTCAATCCATCTACGCTGCCTCATATTTAGCTCTTTTTGATCCAAAATATATTGTAGGCTTTTGTGATCGGTGTATACCGTACACTTAGTGCCGTACAAATAATGTCTCCATAGTCGAAGAGCAAAAACCACCGCTCCTAATTCCAAGTCATGGGTCGTATAATTTTCTTCATTCTTTCTAAGTTGCCTAGAGGCGTACGCAATCACCTTTTCTCGCTGCATCAAAACAGCTCCAAATCCTTTAAGGGATGCATCACAATACACAACAAAGTCTTTGCTTCCCTCGGGTAGTGATAATATTGGCGCACTACACAATTTCAGCTTCAATGTTTGAAATGCCTCCTCTTCGTCGTCACCCCACACATACGGCTTATTTTTCTGAGTGAGTTTAGTTAATGGTTTGGATATTAGAGAAAACTCCTTAATAAACCTTCGATAATAACCTGTCAAACCCAAAAATTATCGCACTTCCGTTGGTGTAGTCGGTGCAGCCCAATTTTTAATGGCTTCGATCTTCGCAGGATCAACATGAACTCCACTACTATCAATCACATGGCCAAGGAATTGCACGGAATCAAGCCAAAAATCACATTTCGAAAACTTAGCGTACAACTTTTCGCTCCTTAGCAAATTCAAGATAGTCTTCAAATGTTCACCATGTTCTTCTTTATTTCTGGAATAAATCAGAATGTCATCAATGAATACAATCACGAACTTATTAAGATACAGCTTGCACACGCGATTCGTCAAATTCATGAATATTGCTGGTGCATTAGTCAGTCCAAAAGGCATTACTTGGAACTCATAATGTCCATAACGAGTTCTAAATGCTGTGATTGGAATGTCTTCCTCGCGGATACGAAGTTAATGATAACCGAATGTAAAATCAATCTTCGATAAGACACTAAACTTTTGCAGCTGATCAAATATGTCATCAATCCTCCATAATGGATATCGATTCTTGATCGTTAACTTGTTTAGTTCTCGGTAATCAATGCACATTCAGAATGATCGATCCTTCTTCTTCACGAACAAGACCGGAGCTCCCCACGGCGACGAGCTTGGTTGAATAAAACCTTTCTCCGACAACTCTTGTAGTTGCTTGGACAACTCCTTCATTTCGGATGGTGCTAAACGATATGGCGCACGCGCCAAGGAGCAGCACCGGAATAATGAACAATATGGAATTCCAACTTGCCTGGTGACGAAAGTCCAGGTAATTCCATCGGGAAATACCTCGGGAAAATCTCAGATAACTAGAACATCTTCTAATGCTTCTCATCAATACTTGTCTAGTTACTTTGACTAAGAATAACTTGCAACCCTTCTCGATATACTTTTGAGCCTTAATGCAAGAAACGATCTTCAATCGGGAATTATTTTTATCGCCTTCGATAACCAATGTCTTACCTTCTAGGGGAATCCTAACCTTTTTCTCTCCACATAAAATAGCAGCATCATATCGTGATAACCAATCACCTAAATAATGAATATCCAAAACTTCCTAGTTCTATTACCATTAAATCGATTGGAAAAGAACTGTTTAAAGATGGGATAATGTGTACACCCTATAGACACATTTTGTTCTTACTACTTTTCCCATCGGCCAATTCGACTCAAAGCAAGTATCTACTCAACCGTTTAATATTAATAAGGGTACTAAAATTTGTAGACACAAAAACTTTTATCGCCCCGAATCAAATAAAGCCAGTAGCCTATCGGATATTGAGTAAGCATTTACCAGTAATGACATTCTATCTTGCTGAGCATCACAGCTCCAATCTTGTAAACAGCTCCGGTTATTTCCACCTTGTCCATTCTTTTTCAACTTAGGGCAATCTCTCTTTCGGTGACCCTTTTCATTGCAATTAAAACAAGTCACATCTTTTCTGTCGAGGCTCCAACAAGCAGCAGTCTTGTGCCCCAACTTACCACACTTACCACATTTCTAACAATCCCCAGCATGCTTCTTATTCTTGCACTTTGGACAAACTTCATTGTCATTTGGTGCAGCATTGGTCATAGCTCCAGCATTAGCCCTTCTTTGGTTTTGCCGACGATTGTAATCGCGTCGGTTGTCACCACGACCACCACGATCTCCTTCACCTTTCCTCTTTTCACTCTCAGAAGCCTCATCAGTCTTGTCTTGTATTATTTGTCCCATGAGCTGATAAGCCATACGGACAGCCTCATCAATACCAGCAGGCCTCGATGATGTCACATCACCACGTATATTCTTCGACAACCCACGAATATACTGCTCCACCTTCACCTGCTCAGGCTCCACCATTCTAGGACACAACAAGGCCAATTCGTGGAATCGGTTTGTATACCCATCAATATCAGTCCCTTTTAACTTCAAGTTGTACAATTCTTGCTCCAGCCTTTGCAACACACTTCGAGGACAAAATTCCTCGGTCATCCACTTTCTCACCTCAGTCCATGGAGTACCATTAGCAGCATCAATACCCATGGAAGCAATCCTTCCATTCCACCAAGTCAATGCACGACCTTGGAGAGTAGCAGTTGCAAATTTCACCTTATCCCTTTCCTTGCAATCACTGATTCGAAACACAGATTCTAGTTTCTCAAACCACTGACATAATCCCACGGCACCTTCGGTGCCTTTAAAAGGTTGTGGGTCACACTTCATGAATGTTATGTAAGTACACCCAGTAATTTTGGGCGCTGCCGGTCCGGCACCACCAACTCCAGCACCACCGGCTCTAGCACCACCGGCTCCAGCACCACCGGCTCCAGCACCACCGGCTTCATCACCACCGGCTCTGCGGTTCATATTTGCCATAAATTCAGCCATAGATGCGGCAACTTGTTCCCTAATAACCTCGCGCATACGTGCCTCAGACATTGCTTTTGGCGGCATGATTCTGTTACAACACAAATCAAATCATAATGAGTATTCATTCAATGATTGTATTAAGCAGAAGGAGCAATTTAGAAGAAACAAGAAAAGAAAGGTAACAACAACACAACATAGAATTAGAACCAAAAGATAGTCATTTCATTAATCACAAACAAGTTACAAGTTGCATTGTCATACATTACATGTCACCATCTAATGCTATACAACTCCAAAAGACTAGTTCTACTAACTGACATCGCAGTTTAGTTAGTGATTTACAAAAGATCCTAGACCAGCAAGGTAAGAAAGGAAAAGAAATGACTACTGGGGCCCCGGAGACGGTCCCGGAAGTCTCTTCTCCAAAACAGTGAGGCGCTCCTCCATCCACAGCATGTATGACATCATGGTGCCCTCGCGACTCTCCATCTCAGCCACTCTAGTCCGCAACTGCTGGTTCTGCAACTCGGCTCCATGTAGTGCCGTCTGCAGGGTCTGCACCTGCTCCTCCACAGTAGTCACTCTAGGGTGGATCTCCCCAATGGCAGTACTGTTAGCCACCTCAATATCACTCACCGCCTCCATCCTCCTCGTCAATGCTCCATGTCTATACTCTAGGTTATCCATCTGGGTACATAAGTCATCGATTACCTGAGGCTGCGTAGCAACTCCAGGTGCCATGATAGCAAGCGGGTGTCCCACGGGCGTAGCCGTAGATGGACCTCCAACCTCGTAGGTGCTCGAAACGGTCACAGTAGCCCTCGGGGGCGTCACTGGGGCCATCAGCCACTCGTCATCCTCCTCCCAACCATCATCATCATCCATTTCCTCCTCGTCAAACTCCGGGTCTACCATCGGCTCGTCCATCTCTCCTCCTAGTGGTACATCCCACTCTATCCATCCATTATTATTATTTGGTGCAGCCTCTGCAGCTAGTGCGAACTCATTATGGTCAAGGGGTAGATTTTCCATGATAATCTGCGTCGTATAAATATCTCGTATTAGTATTAAATAATTACATAATTAACATTTATATTCAAATAAATGAAAATTTCATATTATAACATATATATATTTTTCCATATATATATATATCCGATTAAAAAATTACCTTCCACATTCTTTGCCATTTGGTAATTCGGAGATTTCGCTTGCACAGATAGTTAAAAGATTTCAAAAATCCTTTCGTTTATTTTTTTTGAAAATCTTTTGTTCTCTATAACTTAAGCTCTGATACCAATCTGTAACACCCCCATTTTTATATATCTCAGCGGAAGGGTCATTCGGGGTGCTACGTCATAATACAATAACTCAAGCATAGAAAACGACTCGAAAAGAGACGTTTTTAAATATAACCATTCGAAATAAAAAGTTTCACAACATAGGTCCCAAATATTTTCATAATCAATACATCATTTTCAAATATTTTCTTCGAATGATTTTCTTTAAATGGGCCTTCAAAATAGTTATTTCATTAACTTCTCCGAAATCTTCATCACCGAATTACCTTCAAGGACCTGAGATAAAACATGCTAAAAAGTCAACAATAATGTTGAGTGAATCCATAGAGTTTATATATATATTAAATTCCGAACACAAGTATCATTTCTCAAAATCATCAAGACATAACGATGTGGATCAGACAAAGTTATAGGGGGATTATTTATAAGTCTCATGACATTGAACGTTACCATCTAATTATGTTGGGGTTCCCAACAAGGTATGCCTACTTTACACCCTCGCTATGAGTGCATATTATTCTCTATACAACGCATCCGTTGTGTCATATTCCTGACACTTGACGATAGCCAGTCGTCACGGATAGAGGGGGGCAACCGCCAGAATAGTACAATTTCATGTAATAAGCGTCTACCCATATCCTCGGTAGTTTAACAATTTTCATGATTTCCGCAGTCTTTATCTAGCGAGTTAAACTAACTTATAATAATAATCGAGGCAACTAGCATATAATTTCCTTGTGTTTTATTTTAAAAACAAGCATGTTATCTCCCTCGCGGGTTTATAAAAAAAATTAAAGTGTAAAAATGCGAGGCTATGAACTCACTTAGTGATGTCGGATGAGAATATCGATGAATAAAAACTTCGGAAGTAGGCGCGTCAATCAACCAAGACCTATACAAATTGTAACGGGTCTTAGGTTTCTAGTCGATAAAAATTAACGAAAACTCATAAATTAAATAAGTATATTATACAGTGTAAGTTTATATGATATCATCCCTTTGCAACATATTTTATTCACACTTGAGTTATCTAGTTTTAAAGCTTGTTTTATTATTAGCCCACTTACTCATATTATTCAATTTAGTCCAAAAAGCCCAATAGGCCCATTAAGCAAGCCCATTAAGTTATTAAGTTGATATTATCACTCAAAGACCAGGTCCTAGCCCATTAGTTAGGTCCAAGTGGATTGGGCCTAAAGCTAAGTCCATAGAGTCCAATTTGTTACATTGGGCCTAGTGGCCCAATAAGGCCTTATGGCTCATTTAAGCTTGTAAATGACTCTTGTTATAAAATTTCGGGTTCTCGAGGTCAGGATACTTTTATTATCAGTATGTTAGCATTTTAAAACTCCCAAGAAGTGGGTCCTACCACCTCGGGTTTTAGTTACAAAAATCGCTTTACATAGTATAGTGTTCGGGTAGTAGTAAATTTTGTATACTTTTATGTTTACGAAAATAGTCATAATTTATAAACCGTAAATGGTATAATTGATATATCTATATGCTTAGCTTCATATTTAAGTGTACTTTACAGATCCAAAACCATTTTTGTACTTAGTTTAATGAAGGCTTCAACTCCAAGCTTCATCAGGAACAAGCTTGATGAAGGCTTCAACTCCAAGCTTAATCTCCACTCAAAATACTTTTGATCACCATTTTCTTTACTCAAATATCTTATAAAAATCTCCTTGTAACTTCAGCCCCAACTTATATAAAAACCTTCTTGAAAAACCTCTTTTATTCCACTTAAAAAATATATTGATTACACAGGTATTATATTCACTATTTGTTCATCTTTGATTGATCTTTAAAATTTATGAAATGGGTGTTTGTGGTGTTATATGTGGCATCTAAGGTGATGAGGGAGAGAGCAATCTCAGATTTTTGGTTAAAAATATGGCTAGTGTGTGAGTTAGATGGTCAAAATTGAGCTTATATATGTCTAGACTTGAATTGCCAAGTGTTATAGTTACACTTGATCAAGGCTTGCCAAAGGGACACCTCTCCCTTTGGTTTTGTCACCCTTTGCATGGTGAGATTAGTGGGATAAGTAGTTTACTACTTGTCCCACTAATTGTTAAGGCGGGTATTTTCAAAGTCTGATATTTAAAAAGGTACGATTTGTAGTCGTTTTTCATAAAAAGTAAAAATAGTACAAGACACGAAAAATAAAAACGAATGCAATAAAAATATTTCTACGGCATTTTGGAAATATAAACGTCGATGCCTTACGTAGAATTCGCCGGTTCTTCATAAACGTTACTTAAATTACAAGTGTAAGCCCTAATTCTCCCGGTTAGTCGTGAGTTCATATCTCATCATAAAATTGAAAAATATATTTAATACTCGAGAATAAAATAACGACCTAAAATTGACGGTTTGTCATATCCAGATTTGTAAATTTTCCGCCAATATTCATCGATATTTCTTTTATGAGGTCCTGTGTAAAATAGGAAAAACGTGCATTCCTATCTTGGCATCTACGGTTAATTTAAACTAAACTAAAAAAACTGTACAGGAGATCGATACGCCATATACATAAACTGGAATACGCCGTATTAAGAAACCTGTAAACAGTATCTAAATACGGGTCTATCTGTTGAATACGCCATATCATGTGCATGAATATGCCGTATTGACAAAACTGATAATAATATTTTTAAAGTGCATAAAAAGTAAAGACTGATAACGTCCAGACAATCAATACGGTGTATGGTATGGAGCGGATACACCGTATTGATGTATGGGAAGACAGACTCGATAAAAATTAAATAACAATCCGGGTTGTCTCTCGGGAAGCACTTTTGTTTACAACGAAGTCTTTAAGTTAGACTTTTCTTCAGCTTCTCACTCCTTTGAAATCATCTCTCTTCTCCATTATGTATTTTGGTATGAATATCCTGCTTGGTTCCGTAACATATTCATGAACTATGGTGCTAAACTTACTGCCATGCTTGATTCTATCATACACAAACAAATCAAAACGTCACATCATGATATATATGCAAAAAAATATAAGATCCCGTTTAATAGTTAGATACATCACGCTATGAATAATAATAAATGTATAGAAAGATATAAACAAAAGATAATGATAGGAGGGATCATAGGTCTGACTTTGGGGCCGCTGTGTTTGGAGGTGCTGTGCACCGTCAGTCCTCGCTCAACGTGCCTCGTGTACTCTCTCGGTGTCTCAGAATAGCTCGTGTATGTCACACCTACTCTGTCTATCATCCGTGCGAGGCTAGTGGTAGTCCATGTACATAATCTGGAAAAATCACGAGTCTTCGCACTAATCACCTCACGCTGCTCAGCTAACATCCTACGTATCTCGTGCACGTCTTCCTCTAATCTAGCCATCCTCTGTGGCATGGTCCTGGCAGTAACTGGTGGTGGTGGTGGTGCCTGTGCGGGTGCCAGATCATCCTGACCACCCTCATCAATAACATGGGCATCTTGAGCTACTCTAGGAGCACCAGCCGCAGCATCAGCCTGCCTCTCTGGTCCCATTGTAACACCCCCAAAATGGGTCGCAGCGGAATAAGGATCCGGGAGCGTTACTTCATAATAACATATGCAACACAGACATAGAAGAACACACAAAACTGTCGTTTGAAAATGATACATTGGATTTAATAAATTATTGTTACAAAAGCCTAACGGCTAAACTTGTTTATTCTTGAAAATGCGAAGATTTTTCTACATGACAACTATCCCCAAAATGTAATGCACGTAAATCTTTATAGAGATGACTCCACAATGTAGACCACCAATGTATCCTTGTTTCTTGTACCTTATTAACCTGAGAAAAACATGCTTAAAACGGTCAACATACAGTTGGTGAATTCATAGGTTTGTAAAATATATGAGTGTAGGACCGCAATTGTTTAGAGTGCGTATTGCATGGTATACAATACCAAACAGTAATGAATTGCATGGTATACAATATTCAAAACAGTAAGTATTGCATGGAATACAATATCCAAACAGAAGTATTGCATGGTATACAATATTAGAAAACAGTAATATTGCATGGTAACAATTATCCCAAAACAGTACTCTATTGCAGGGTATGCAATATCCAAAACCAGTAAGTATTTCCAATTTTCTTGCGACCAATTATAAAACAAACATGTTCACACACCAAAAATATATTTAAAACCATAAACACGGTGCTATAAAACTAACCTCAGTAGTGCAGGTGAATGGGTGGGGATAAGAAATAATCCCGGTAAGTGAAATAAACGAGGTCACGGACGAATCCGAAGCAACTAATCACACATAGGTCGAAATGTACTATGCACTTCGATATCTAATATCAAGCACAATCTATAAAGCTCATCAACATCTATATGCAAATTTATAAATCTTGTTTATAAAGCGAAAACGTTATGATTACGTCTTAGAAAAACTACATAACATTATCCCGTTTTAAAACCCGTATCTCGCCGTTTCTTACGTCCACGTCCATCATAGTAAGATGATATATATAAAAATATTACATTTTTATATTTTATAACCTTTTGATGAACAGTACTTTTACTGTTCATGACGTTTTATAAATTTAATTATCGTAAAACCCGTAAATGCAACAACTTATTCGTTTTAATCCTGATTTTAGTGATTCCTTCGAGCACGTCTTCGTTTATCAAAATTATCACATTTTTTATAAAGTGGGTTTCTGTTGATGAACAGGTATTTTTACTATTATGGTTTTATAAAATAACTTATATAAACTTTCAATTATACGTAAACGTCGTATTTTATTCGTTTTAGCTCCGTTTTTAAAGTAATTCTTTCGAGCACGTACTCGTAATTGAAAGTTCTCTTTTATTTAAAGGTTTACAAAAATAAATGATTCTGTCATGAACAGTAAATTTTTATAATGTGTTAACTTCGTTTATTAACGTATAACTTGTTTTTACCGTATCTTTTTCGTTATTAATCCGTTTTTCGAGTTTCTTATCTTTTTGGAATCGTCATGAGGTGTATTATCTTTATAAAATGTAAAATCCACTGTTTGAAATTCGAATTATAAACAGCCCCTTAAGAATCCATACTTATACTTTTATTTAAAGCTTATTTTATGTACTTTCACTTTTGTAACTTACCACAAGTCTCATATACCATATGTATTATAAGTGATACATATAATATTGTCCATAAGTTCATTCTTTGCCCAAATGTCCAAGGTGACAAGATTAACAAAACCATAATAACACTTAAAAACCATAACTTCATTATGTAAACCCTAATTTACTAGTTTATCCATAATCATTTTTATACATAAACCAAGTGTGTACAAGTCTTACAACCATTTTGTAAACTCAATATACCATCCATATAACATGACTATAAGTCCATAATCAACATTAACATGTCATTTGCATTTCTTTTACTTGAAACATATTAAATAACTTTATAAACCCTAATTAATACATAATCATTTTTATGCTTAACCAAGAGTGTAAATCACTTATGTGTCCATTTTAACATGATGTCATTAACATCATGAGATATGTGAAAGTGTTAAAAATCATAATCACAAGTAAGTTGTTCATTTAACATGTTTAAAAACCCTAAATGGTGATTTCACTACATAGCACATCATATACATAAAAACTCATAAAATGAAAGTATAAAGGTTTATAGAAGACCTTATGATGAATGATGGTGATGAGAAATAAGTGCTAAACCCTTGTTTAGACACAAAACCAAAGCTTGCAAATGTGAAACCCTAGATTAGGTTATGAAACCCTAATCTTTCCTTTTCTTGATAATTACTTGCAAATGGCTAACCAATGCTTGGAAACATCTTAGAATATCTTAGGAATGATGAGTATATGTGTGTATAGGTTGTATAAAATTTTGTATGGATTTAGTTAAAGGGGTGTTTGATGCCGTGGGCATGTAAGGAGAAAAAGGAAGGATTTTTGTGATTTTTACTAAGTGTTATGAGTTGTATATGATATCTCTTACATGATACTTGCATTATATGGGATGGAATGGTCAAAAAGTATGCAATAGTTGGTCAAGAAACATATGGAGGGTCTTGAGGAAGACTTATGGTCCTAGGCATGGCCATATGCACTTGTTGTTCCCTAATAGTTGAGAACATCCCATGAAAACATGGAGGGATGTTCTTAACTTAGATATTTTGGTTTTCTTATGGATATTGCTATCCCTAGCCGGCCATATGTACAATGTGGTGATAATATGGAGTAAATTTTGGGTATTGGGTATAAACGTGGGTATTTGTTGAAGCGTAGAATTATTTTTGTGGTTCCGGGTATGCCTAAACTTAATTTATCGCGAAACGTATACACTTTACGTAACCGATAAAAATAAAATGAACAAAGACCATAATTATTCTCAAAATAATTATTTAATACTTGCTTGATGTAAACGTTTAATTGTTTGGTGCCCGTTTACATTGAACGCAAATTTTTAGCTTACGCGATTTTACTTAATACATGAAATTACAAGCAAAAGCGTACGACACTAAAAATAAAATAGTAGATTTATCGACATCGTCAATGACTTGAAAACACGGGGTGTTATACTTTTTTCGATTAAAACAAAATCAAACGAACCTACCCGAGACCCTCCAAAGGATCTTGAAGCCGCAAGTCTTCTGTGTTCTTCGTGGATTAACGCATAATCAATTAAGCGGGTGTATGGATGTGATTTGTTTTGATATGATGAAATGAATGAAGATTGTTAGGGCATTATATGTTTAATGAAGATTGATTATTTGAGAATGAGATCAGATGTTAGTGGGAGAGTATTTTGTGGTAGCCAATGAAAATGATATTAGGGATAGATATGCCCTATTTATAAGGAGGTGGTATTTATCTGATTTGTTGGATTGGGTTCT
>BQNB010054386.1:0-14815 GCA_026074375.1 Tanacetum coccineum
TCTTAGTGCGCAGGTCTCATACATCAAGACTTAATTGATACAGGAACCGGAGCCTAACAGATCCTTATTACACCTAATACAAACCTAATCAGGGATCGTCCATCTTTTGTATCAACAGTGTACAAGTGTATTTCTTCCAAGATAACTTTATTTTAGTGTTCAAGTAACATTAATATGAGTCCATAATTAACTTTAACATGTCATTTGTATTTCTTTATCTTGAAACATATTATGAAACTATAAAAACCCTAATTAACCCATAATCATTTTCATGTTTAACCAAGAGCGTAAATCACTTGTGTGACCATTTTAACATGATGTCATTAACATCATAAGGTATATAAAAGTGTACATTATGATGACAACTATAACACCTCGTATTTTAGGTCATTGTATGACATTATGAAATTCACAATTTATTTTTAGGGTTTTACGCGTTTGCTGAAAATTAATAAGAACTTATAAGAGTTTCAAGTAAACCTTATGAGGTATGATGATGATGATAAGCAAGTGCTAAACCCTTGTTTAGCCACAAAACCAAAGCTTGCACAAATAAAAACCCTTGTTTACTTAACAAAACCCTAGCTTCCTTTTTCTTGAGTAATACTTGGAAATGGTGATTCAATGGTTGGAAATACCTTAATAGATATCCATAGAAATATATGTGTAATGTGGTTTATGGGTTGTGTATAAAAAATTGATATGTTTGTGTTGTGGAGTGCTTGATGTCCTGAGCTATATAGAGCAAAAGGGGATGTTTGTTTGATTTTTACTAAGTGTTAAAGCATGTAAGTGCTATCCCTCTTATGTATACATGTATATAAGGATTAGATCTAGTCAAGGGAACATGTTATGGTCTTAGGGATGGGTCATGGTCTTAGGGATGGTCTTTAGGTCAAAGAAACAAGGCATGGTGTGGTATTAATGAGGTATGGTGTTCATTTGACCAAATGGAAGAGTTTTTCTTATATCACTTGTATAACTTTGTATCCATTGCAAGAATTTCGGCATAATAGAGCTATACATGATATATTTGAGTAAATTTTATGTATTGGGTATAAATGTGGGTATTTGTTGAAGCGTAGAAAAGTTTTGGTGGTTCCGGGAGTGCCTAAACGCAATTTATCGCGAAACGTATACTACTTACGTATCCGATAAAAATAAAATGAACAAAGTTAATAATTATCCTCAAAATAATTACTTAACCCTTGTTTGATGTAAACATTTAATTGTTTGATGCCCGTTTACATTGAACGCTAATTTTTAGCTTACGCGATTTAAACTTAATTCATGAAATCACAAGCAAACGCGTACAACACTAAAAATAAATAGTATATTTATCGACGTCGTCAATGACTCTAAAACACAGGGTGTTATATTAGGTGGTAATAGTTCTTCAGGAATAAAGAAATATCGAGGATTAAATAGTAGTGATGGTGGTAATATTGGAGATAGAGTCAAAGTAGCTGGTGGAGTAATAGGATCTGGTGATGAAATAGGTGATTCCTTAGCATAAAATGATTGTACGTTCTTCAAACAAGGATTGTTGTAGAAAGATGAGAATACGGGTGGGATCATATTATCTTTATAGTTTTCTGAAGAGTTAAAAGAACTGCTTCCTGATGAAGCTGGGAAATAATCCGGTGAAACCGAAGTATAGTTAAGAATATTCATAGAGGAAAAAGCATCCTCAATATCGGAAGTAGAGCGGTTGGGAGAAGACATCGTTCTGTTAACAACCCAGTCGTAAATAACATAAGTTATTATACTATTACATACTTGTTCCGGAATGTAGTGGCACGGAGGACTTTGATGGCTGAAAAAGGAAATGTGGTTATAGTTAAGGTTTTGACCTTGTTCTCTATAACCATGGCGCTGATACCAATCTGTAACACCCCCATTTTTACAATATAGCAGCGGAAGCTAATCTGGGGTATTACTTCATGGATACAACAATCATAATCATAGAAAACAACTTTAAAAGAGACGTTGTTGGAAAAATTTAGTTATCATTCATTATAATCAGAGTTTTTACAAAATGCAGGTCCCAAAATCTAAAACATCATGTTTGAATGATAACAGTTCAGCCATCTTCGAGTCCATGCCACTCCGTACCGCAACTTGCTCAATTACCTGAGATAAACATGCTAAAAAGGGTCAACACAAAGGTTGAGTGAAATTCATATGTTTGAAATGTAATAATTGAATACAGGTTATTATATGGAAATATTGGCATTACTGGGATAATTATCATGGAGAACATTTAATATCATGGAGAACAGTATTATCATGGGAAAACAGTTGAATATTATCATATGGTTGAATGCAAGTCATTATAATGGTAATAATTGTAACGAATACAATTTTCATGGAAAATCAGGGTAACATTATTATTGTACCTAAGCTCATGACATCAATACATTAACAGGGAAATCACCGTAGTGATATTGGTTAGGGACAGATGTCCCCGTGGAAAAGATAACTTGCCAAGGTTACCTATTAGGACAAATATAGTGCGTTTGGCTACCCCAAGCATGGGTATACCAACAATAATTGCATTCATGGTTTATAACATGTATCCCCCTCGCGGGTTTATAAAACATTTAAATATTGAAATGCGTGGTATGAATCACTTAACAGTATTGGGAAATCTAGTGATGCAAAGTATATGAAATGAATGTAACGGCTTCGTCACCGCAATCTTGGGTTATTGTCAAGTATTAGTTTATAATTTGATTGAATATGTTTTACATTATAATGAATATCATCTTTGATTGAATTGTTATGGAGTATTGTATCACCGTTTGGGCCATCATAATTCAGAGGTCATTCAGTAAACGTTTGAGGAGCTAGGGCACTTTAAATCGTAAACCCAACAACTCAGTCAGAACGTAATACCAAGATGAAACCCCTTAATATGAAGCTCCCTAGTATTGTGATACGATATAATTGGTTTTAAGCGTTTTGCTTGATAACTGGAAATGATAAGCACGTCAAGCGTTAATTAAAGTTATGTCTTATAATGTTTTGAACATATTTTTATACTTTTTCAAAATGTTACATTTTAGACCCTTAAGAATGAAAAATGGCAAAATATACCCTTGGAGTTTGCACTTTTACGAGTTTGGTCCTTCTAGTTTAAAAGATGTACAAAGTAAACCTTGTACTTTGGAAAGTGACATAATAGACCCCTATAGTTATAACTTTGATAAAATGACATTTTTAGTCCTTTTAGTTATATGTTTCAGAAAGTTACGATATATACCCCTTGCATGGATAATATTTACAAAACAAGTCTGAATGGCCATGCAAGCTTATTTTAACATTCCAAAAGATATTTGCAGGTTATAGCTTATTAAAATAGGCTAAAATATGAAGGTTTAACGTAACGAAAGTTTAAAATAACGATTCGTTAAGCTAAAAATCAAAACGGGTCGAATTAGGGTTTTAAAACGAAAACGCGTAGGTTTTTAATTCAAATTCTTTCAAGACTTAACAAAGTACTTATTATAATGTTAGATAAGCTTATTAGAATAGATTATAACAATAGTTTACAAGTTTAGCTTATAGATTAAGTAAAAACATGAAATTAGGGTTTCATGAGCTCGGTTTAGATCAAAAAGGTAAAACATATATGTTTTTGAGTTCAAAGCTTTTAACCATAGTTTTAGCATGATCATATGAACATTATAAGGGTAGGAAAACAGAATGTGAGCTTATGGAACCTGGTTTTGAGCTTATAGCTTGAAAACGGGTCGAAATCGGGACTTTTAGCTTCGTACGCCTAGAATAACGACTCCGGGGCTTCAAGGCTTCAATATTTCTCTTGATTATTGTTCTTGGGTCTTCTTAGGAACTTATAGAGCAGAGATTTGCTGCTATGGTGGGTTATAGAAAGAAGAAGTGGGGGATGAGTTTGAAGTAGAAAGGGTGCGCCTATTTATAGTGTAAAAACACCTTGGAGCCCAAGTTTTACTAGCAAGGTGGCATGTATAATTGAAGACCAGGTGTTAGAGGTGGAGTAGGGAGCAAGATTAGTGACTAAGGTGCTTGGAATGCAAGGTGGAGGTGTTGTAGGGGTGTTTGTATGCCACGGCTGAAATGAAGCCACAAGGTGGTGATGTGGAGCCTTGGTGACCAAGTTAAGAGCTTAGAGGTGCTTGTAAGCTGGTTATTGCTGAAGTAGGTGCATCATAGAGGTGGGTGTTTGCTTGGTTGTATGTTAAAAATGGGTAAAATTAAGTAAAAAAGGTACGCGGGTTCAAGTGAAGTGGGTTAGGGCACGGTTTGGGTTTTTAAGCTTTAATTTCATATAATCTTATGATATAATGATAGGTATATGTTCATAAGACTTGTATTAAGGATTATTAACAAGGATTGATAGGTTGTTCGGGTTTAAAATGGGCAAAAATGAGTAAAATAGGTCACGGGTTCATATGGTACGGGTTTAGGGTTTTCTTGGTTCTTTTTCGTGTACATTGGAGAGATAAGGGTGGATTAATGATCTTAAGGATTGTATTAAGAGCTTAGATCACAATTTGGTTAATGATGAGTAAACGGGTCGTGTTTTGCAATTAGGGTTCGATTAGGGTTTTCTTGGTTTAATTCTCGTCCATTGTTGTTATAATGATGAAATGATGATGGAATGTGATTTGTAATGTTGTAATTTATGTAATTACAACTTATTTGAGTAGTGGTTGAGGTTTAAAACGGATAAAGATCAATAAACGGGTCTCGGTTTAGAAACTAGCTCGGTTTAGGGTTTCTCGGTTTAATTTCATGAAATCTCATGAAATAAGAATGAATATGGATTGTAAATGAAGTATATGACTTGCCTGAAACTTGTACTTGATAGATTGTATAAGATTCCTTAGGAAAAACGGAGTTAAAACGGCTATTTTGGATATCGTGCATTAATGACTTGTACATTATGCTTTGAGAACTTGTACCTTTCTTTGGAGGGAATTTATATTCAAATGAGATGTTATATTACTTGTACATATGCTTTAGTAGCTTGTACATTCACTTTAGATATTAACTTTTCATGAAATTAGGGTTTAGAGGCATACGATAACGGTTTAAAGCCTGTCTTGATATAACGTTGCAAATGGTACATTATATGAGTAATGTACTTTGTAAAAATGATATTGACTTGACATGTTATGATGTTTTCTTGACATATATGAAGATAGGATTGCCATAGGTAGGTTGCGTGAGCTCGTTAACTTTAGTTATGCAAGTTATGTTGCATATTGAGATATTGGTAATGCAAGTAATGTAATAAAGCAAAAAATTTCTTTGAAAAAGGTGGTACATATATAATAGATAGATAGTACATTGCATCTAACTTAATGGATATTTACATTGATGAAAATTTACATGTTGTTATATTCAGGACTTATGGAAACCGTGGATATAATGGACCTCATCCCCTATGTAGGAAGTGTACACTGCATCACACAGGACCTTGCACTGTCAGGTGTCAGAATTGTAACAAAGTAGGCCATCAAACCAGAAACTGTAGAAGCTAAGAACTTCTGTTTCCAAATATCACTCTATCACTCAACTAAATCTCGGGATGAGATTTCTGTAAGGTTGGGGGAATGTAACAACCCACAATTTTCATCACTGTAATTTCCACTTATATTATATTAAATACTACTTTTTCACGGGAAAATTTTTGCTTTATTCCATTATGTAACATAGTTTACATTTCTAAAGTAAACGAGCTCACGCAACTACCTATGCCAATTCTATCTACGTTTATATCAAGTAAATGCCTTAATATGTCAAGTCAATATTCTAATATCCTCTATATCATGTACGTTATCTATTTAACGTAATTTTCATAACATTATTACTAAATGAACTTTATCCGTTAACGTTTATATCAAAACCCTAACTATATGTAATATTTACTTACAATTCTAAGGTACAATCTAATAAGGAAAATGTACAACTATCATAGCACAATATTTGAATATAATTTCCCTCCAAGTCAAGTTACAACCTTCTAAAGCTCAATTTACAAACCAATAAAGCATAGGATTCAAAATCCTATTTTCCATCCATTTTCTTTTTTAACCTTGGTACACATTTTAAACACGGAAATTCAAGAATTGCTTTGTACAAACTTGCGTAACTAAAAACTAACTAACCAGTTTTCATACTCTAATCCTAAACCGAAATTCATAAATCCTAAGACACTAGCCTAACCAAAACCATAAAACCTTAAACCTAAAACTATAATCCGAAATCTTATATTAACATCAATACTAGTCCCATCAAAAACACTAGCCATTAATCAAAATCCTAAATCCCTATTCTTTAACCCTAAAATTAAGTTCCTTACCCCCCCCATAACTAATCTTTTACTCGTCTTCAACCCTACGAGCCTAACTGAGGACACATTGAACCCGCACCCTAACTAGTTTTCAAACGAAATCCCTTAACCAAGCTCACACCACCTCACCACCCTCGTTATATCCTTAAAACCTTACACACCATCTCCCTTACACCATGATCTCACTTTCATCACCCCCTGTCATAATTTAGACTAATAAGCAACACTATCTTGTCATTCTTGCAAACCCGCACCCTCATCACTTTGGACACAACAAAAAGCCCACTATTCCCCTTGCCACCCAAGTCTTTCTTCCTGGTCAATCCTTTGTTAAAACCTTACCTATCACCATATGCCACCTCTTATAGTAACCCTTGTCCTCCAAGTCTTGCATGTCTATATTTAAGCCGGAGACACCCACTCTCCCAAAACAACATCTTAAACAAATCCCTTACTCAAAACGTGTACAAGCTAAGTTCTAGCCAAAGCTAAGAAGGATTAAAAAGAAGTACCAAGGTGTTTTTGAAGCCAAGATTAAGGAGGAGAGGTTCTAAACTCATCTTCAAGGTATCAGGTTCCATTCTTTCATTTCTAACCCATTTTCATCCATGCGTGATCTTGTAAGTCTCCACCTTGTTTTATACATTCATAGCAGATCCTATATCATATATTGGTCTTGCTATAATCTTTGTAAGCATCAAAACTCATGAAAGAAACCTTCTAACTCAAAACCGTGACCCATGTGACCTAACTTAAAGCCCTAAACCTTTCGAATGTTAGTTATGAGCTAGCATAAATCTTTTCTGATCTCAACATGCCCTCATATATCATATTTAACGTAACTTATCATCGACTAGCTTTTGAAGAAACTTAAAATCTTATCGTATCACGTTACTAGGGAATTTCATGTGAGGGGTTTCATTTGAGTATACGTTTTGATGAGTTTGCTGGATTTACGATTTAAAGTGTCCTAGCTCCTCAAACATTTACTGCATGACCTCTGAATTATGATAGCCCGAACAGTGATACAATATTTCCATAAATTAATAAATCAAAGTAAGATGTATGTTAAACTTTATAAAGTTTTGAAAACATAAACAATCACACTAAGACTTGACATATTACCCTCAGGTTACGTGACGAGGCCGTTACTTTCATTTCATATACTTTTGCCATCAATCAGATTTCCCTGTTAAGGTGAGTTCATAGCCTCGCATTTTAAATCTTTTGAATACTTTATAAACCCGCGAGGGGGATACATGCTTAAACCATGAATGCAAGTGTTTTTCTAACTGTATGCTATCCAGATATATTATTGCCTAAGTACCTTCCACTGCCAATATTTCTTAATCATGAACCATTAGTCACTCACGAGTGAACGCGATTTATGTGGGATGATTATCGGGGTGTGACGACTCCGTTGGTGAAACCTATACTTTTGGTACCATTTGCACTTTATTTGAATTAATAGGTACATTGGCAAGTTACCTTTCCCACTGGACATTGTTCCTCAACCAATGTCATAGGTGATTCTCCTTGTTAACGTATTGATATCTTGAGCTTTAAACCATGGTCAAATAACTATTGGTTTTTCATGATAATTGTATGTGTTGTAATTATTACCACTTATGATAACTTGTATTCGATTATTACTATGATAATTGTAAATGCAATTGCAATTATTACTATTTATGGGTGTATAACAACGTAACCCACTGTCTATGATGACTTGTATTCAACTATTTATCATAAACCTATGAATTTCACTCAACCTTTGTGTTGACCCTTTTAGCATGTTTATCTCAGGTAATTGAGCAACCTATGGCACGGAGTGGCATTGGACTTGAGGACGTCCAAACTTGTTATCATTTAAACTTTATGTTTTCATGTAGATTTTGGGACCTCTTTTTGTAAAACTCTGATTATATTGAATGATAACTAAATTTTCTAAAACGTCTCTTTATGAGTCATTTTCTATGATTATGTTTGTTGATCCATGAAGTAATACCCCAGATTAGCTTCCGTTGCTATATATCAAAAATGGGGGTGTTACACTGTTGGATTGCTTATTGAATACACTAATAGGGACTGTTTAGGATGGCTTATATTGAAGTTGCTGGATTGCTTATTGATTACACTAATAGGGACTGTTTGAGATTGCTTATTAATAAGCAATCCCAAACAGCCCCAATTTGTTTTTTTTCAAAATTAAGATAGAAACTGGTTTTTATCACTATAACCGGTCCATATTGTGTTTCCAGGACGTATTTATAATCATCAAACCGGTCTATATTATGTTTTTAGGACGTGTTTATTATCATCAAACCGGTCTCAAAAACCAAATATAGACCGGTTTATAAACCGGTCTCAGTTTGATTTTACATGAAGAGTGATGACATCAAATAACATCACTTTATAGCATCATTTATCCCATGAAATTAACCCATTTTGTATAATTATTGCAAAGAAATGTTACTTAATCGTTTGTATTTGAGAATTGCGGTAATTATGGAGTACTTGGTAAAAGTTAACTAAAAGGAACGCATTCTGGAGCTTAAACGAAGATATATGAAGATTACTGTTCTGACAACTAATACGCCGTATCCATCAAGGAAGATACGACGTATCTGTGCCTGCACCTCACTAAAGACCACGAAGGAAACAAGAACAATACGCCGTATCCAGAGAATGCTATACGCCGTATTCAAGCTATGGAAATAAAATATTCTAGAAGATATCAAACGTGGTCCCTACTCTAAGAAATCCCCAATACGCCGTATTGAAGACTTTCGACACGCCGTATCCACCTTTTTCCAGACCTTATAAATAGAAAACTCAAAAACGAGTTTTAAAGGTGCCAAATCATATTTTCGATACGTAAACCATAAAAGTAGATTTTTAGAGGAGAAGAAGAGCAGAAGAGATCTTGCAACGTAATCAATTCCATAGGAAACAACTTGTAATCTCCTATACTCTTGTAATCGTTCAGTTTTTGGTATTATTCGTTAACTCGGTTAGTTTACCTTGGCTAAATTATTACTCTTGTATTGATTATGACGTTTGAAGGCTAATACCTTCGGGTATTAGCCATTATTATGAAGATCTGAATGTTTGGTTTGTTTATCTCGATTGCTTAATTTATCGTTGATTGCTTGTTTATGTTTATCAATTTATACTTGTTTACGTGCTTTTGTATGCGACCTATCATTCAACTTGATCTAGTGATACGGACCAAGTAATCTAGATGCCAGGATGGCTCTCCATATAGTGATTTATACATCTAGACCAATAGGATCACAAATAACGACCTATCTTTGCTAGTAGGTGAATCTAGATAATTCAACAAGTAATGTTATGATTCCATTGGATAGTTGGACAAGTGAACTACTAGAGTATAAATTGCCATTAAGCAGTAAGTGGGTAAAGTCTTTATGAGCTAGAGTTTAACAAGATCACCATTGCTTTAATCCCTAAGATAGATTATAATCAAGTAATAAGGATGCTTTATGCGGATGCTTTAATTGTGACATAATTAATGTGTCTAGGTCTTAGGATGAAGTCCCGCCTAAGTCTAAGAATGATATGACTCTTCGAGATAAGTAATCATTGCACTGAATAAACAAACCAACTTCTAATCGGATTAATGATGGCTAATAAAGTTTTCTATCATAAGACTCGACCGCTCTTTTATGTTCCGTTAATTTTCTTGCGTGGGTTAAAGTGTCTTGAATTGATTGTAGTCACCAACAAACCCGTGCTAGTCTCTCAGGCTAAAACCCCCTTTTACCTGTTAGAATTAGGATTAGTACTAACATAGGATTAGCATAGGTTTGAATTAGATTAGAATTAACTTAGATTAGATAAACCAAAATATAAATAAATTAAGAGATTTAACCTCGCTTCAAGTGTTCGACACCCTACTTACCACGAATCTACCATCAACCGGGTACACTGCCCGTTAAAGTGTTATTTTTGGTTAAGTCGGCAAAATATAAATTTAAAACTTGAACTATCATAAATAAACACCACACAACGACACATCAAGTTTTTGGCTCTGTTGCCGGGGAGTGAAAGTTAATCTTGATTTTTATTTTATGTTTTGGTTTTTAGATTAGATCTAACCTTAAGTAGTGATAATTAGATTAGTGTATATTCTTGTATATTCTGTATATTTTGTATATTTGTTAATTTAATTGTTTGCTTGTATATTTGTGTGTTTAATTTAATTGTTTTCTAATACACTGTTCTGGTCGATAACTCGATACAGCGTATCCACTTCCATTGGATACGGCGTATCCAACTTTCTGTCCAATACAGCGTATTCACTCAACAGATTAATATGGCGTATTCACTTCTATTGAATATGGCGTATCGATCATCTGGAACAGAATCAGAACCTTAGTTTTCTTATTTGATTTTCGTGCTAAAATTTTTTCTATCCAAAAGAGCCTATCCTACTGATTGTTTATCCTTTGTTTCAGGTAGTGCATGACAAGGAGTTCAACAAACGAACTATTCACTCCTTACAAAGAACCTAAACGAGAATTTCGATCATCTAGGAGGCACTTCAAGACACTAAGTCTTGACGAGTTGAGATCGCCTGATTTCAATTTACTTTCTGACCAAGAGCACTTGAAGGAAGAAGTTGCTCAGAAATAATGGCGAAAACTATGGAACAATACATGAGCAAAACTCGAGCCGACTATGGATCGAGAGTTGCTAGGCCTAAGATAGAGGAAGAGGATAATTTTGAACTAAAAGGCTAATTTCTCAAGGAACTACGTACCAACACTTTCAGCGGTTCGGATCATGAAGATGCGAACCAACATATTTAGAAATTTCTTGAGATCGTGGATCTATTCCACATCCCTAATATTAATAATTAAACAACATGTCATAAAAAATCATGTTTACTCACCTTTAAGCATATTCATCCCACGGTACAGGTCATCAGGTTTTCTTGAGTGAATAAGAACCCATGCATAGTAATAACGGATAGCATCTTTTTGTTCCTCAGAAGAACAAGAAGAAATTTTTTCGTCCCATAGCTGTAACAAAAAACGTCATGGACTAAATTTAAAGGAGCGTGGCATAATCATTAATAGACTAATTTAAAAGTACGAGGATACTTGAAAGCTAACATATATTACGGCACTTGGTATCAAATAATTTTTTGTTACATATGTTAAACTTCACCAAGATACACTCAATCCCATATACATCAACAATTTCTTCACAAAATAAGAAGAATTTAAACTTAAAAATAATACACTCAATCCCATATACATCAACAATTTCTTTTTCTCAAAATACGTTGGAATGTAAGAACAAGATCGAAAAGCTTAGACTTGTTGAATTTTTCTTGATGTAATATGTTGGTTTGTTTGATAAAAATGCTACTAGCTAGCCTATATGATCAAGTTCTCTATCTTAGATAAAAATGCTACTAGCTAGCCTATATGATCAAGTTCTCTATCTTACGAAATCACATGAGATTGTGATACAAATCTCATGTGATTTTTTCAGACGTGATTTTTCGACGAACACTTTTTTCGAATTATTTTTTTTCAATCACGTCTTAAAAAATCACATGAGATTTGTATCACAATCTCATGTGATTTTTTCAGACGTGATTTTTCGACGAACACTTTTTTCGAATTATTTTTTTTCAATCACGTCTTAAAAAATCACATGAGATTTGTATCACAAATCACATGTGATTTTATGAAATCACATGAGATTGTGATACAAATCTCATGTGATTTTTTCAGACGTGATTGAAAAAAAATCGGAAAAAAAGTTCGTTGAAAGTATCACAACGAGTATTTTTTTTATCTTTCTATAAAGGGCACTTCTATATACTTTCGACGAACTCTTTTTTCGATTTTTTTTTTCAATCACACCTGAAAAAATCACATGAGATTTGTATCATAATCACATGTGATTTTATGAAATCACAAGAGATTTTTCCAGATGTGGCTGAGAAAAAAATCGAAAAAAAGTTCGTCGAAAGTATATAGAAGTTCCCCTCTATAGAAAGATGATTTAATTCTCGTCGTGATGGTATGTTTCGTTTTGCGTAACGATTAACGGTTTGTGAGATATTTAATTTTTAAAAAATAGAGTGAAAGTGGGTTTTTTAATTAAATTAAAATAAGAATTAATCTAAACCATTAGATGAAAATAAAATGGATGGACAAGATGGAGCGGTTTGTTTTTTTTGACCATGTTCCTTATGGAACTTTTCTCTAGGACTGTGAAATATCCAAAAGGAATTGCTAAAAACATGCTAGTAGGTATTGGTAAATTTGTTTTCCTCATAGATTTTATAATCTTGATATGCCTGAGGATATCAAAGTGCCCTTAATCCTTAAAAGACCATTTTTGTTTACCTCCCATGCTAAGATTGATGTTTTCAAAAGGAAGATTACTTTGAGGGTTGGGGAAGAGAAAATAATTTTCAAAAGTGTTAAACCTTCTAGAAGTTTAATTAAGAGGGTCTACATGCTAAGCTTAAGAGAAAGAATGGAACTTGATTTAAAAGCTAGGCTAATGGGAGAGACTTTGGTGTTGAATAGATCATTAGACTTTTTCTTTAAGGATTACATAGAACTAAACTATCTTAATGTACCATTAGAGCTTAGAAGAGATCAAGTTGATGATTTAATGCCCACCATTAAGGAATGTGAGGTAGTTGAGGAATTTAGAGCTAGGAATGATGCTAGAATGGTTAGCAAAATTTTTGGGTATCCTAGTGATTGCGACCACGATAAGAAAATCCATATTGATTGTGCCTACAACTTGAAGTTCTCTTGCATGATAGGTTTTAAATTTTTTTACATGCTAATTTTTTCCCTATCTTGTATGTCAATATAATGTCCAAAAAGTTTCATAACTCTATAATGAAGGACAAAATGGAATACAAGGGGGATAACGTAGTTGGAGCCTTAATGAACATACCTATCTTTGTTGGAACTTTTTCTTTCTTAACAGATTTCGCAGATTTAGAGGATATGGATGCTTATCGTGATGAAGGAATGGGCGATGTTATTTTTGGTGAACCGTTTTTGAGAGAAGTTGGGATTAATGCAAAATGGTTTAAAGGAATGATTACCATTCACAATGGTAATGAAGAAGTTACTTACCAAATGGCGCGGTCACATCCTAGGTTTAAACACCATACTAATGAATAATGCAACAAGATCCCACCATTACTGAAGGTAAGTGAAGAAGATAAAATGAATGAGATCTCGCACTCAGACCAAAAGCTCAAGAGTTTCTACAAGGGGTCTTAAACTTAGGGCCCGAATAGGTCCGAGATGAGGAGATGGAAGAATGGCTCACATGCGAGCACATAAGCGTGCATGAGATGGAATGAAAACAAGGAAGGAAAAAGTCTAACTTAAAGACTAGCTGAAAGAAAAGTGCTTCCCAGGAGACAACCCAGATTGTTGTTTATTTTTATCGAGTCTGTCTTCCCAGACATCAATACGGCATATCCGCTCCATACCATACGGCGTATTGATTGTCTGGACGTTATCCGTCCTTTATTTTTATGCACTTTAAAACATTATTGTTAGTTATGTCAATACGGCGTGTTCATGCACATAATACGGCGTATTCAACATACTGACCCGTATTTAGATACTTTTTACAGGTTTCTCAATACTGCGTATTCCAGTTTATGGATAAGGCATATTGATTTCATGTACAATTTTATTTAGTTTAGTTTAAATTAACCGTAGGTACTAAGATAGGAATACATGTTTTTCCTATGTTTTGCACAGGACCTTGTTGCAAAGAAATCGACGAAGTTGGTAAAGTATCAATCATCTGGAATCCTATATGTGATTGTAGTCATGCTGGAATATAGACACGTATACAACACACATCCTTGCTCATAAACTCAACATGGAGAATCTACCAAGCAAAATATAAGGGGGAGTTTCTCATTCTAATTCTTTAAATTCCAGTTTTAATGTTTTATCTATACAACGAGGACCTTGTATAATTCAAGTAGGGGATGGGAATTAGAATGATACTTGTCCTATTTTTCACACTAAAATGCTTAAATTATGCTAAATTTAAAAATTTTCAAGCTTACTTTTGTGAAATTACTTGATACATAACCTGCACACAATAACCCTTGTTAGATATTGTAAGGATTTAACCTTATCCATTTCCAAATGTTAACCCAAATTTAAGAAAAATATGAGTGTGCCGGTGATGTTGTAGACTTTAGAACTTGGCTTGGTATATCTATTCGAGACCAAAATAATGAGTACTATGGATTTAGATGGAGTAACTTGTTTAAATTGGTAAATTTTTAGGATTACACACAAAAAGCCTATACATGTTGTTTTATTAACTAACTACACTGGTTAGTTAACCCTTGTATAAACCCTTTGTTTACTCTTATCTTAAGAGTAAGATACCCATAGAACAACCCGTAGAGCCAATCCTTTAGGAATT
>BQNB010054386.1:16794-39568 GCA_026074375.1 Tanacetum coccineum
TGAGATTGATTTGTTTTTATACACTTATTATGTTCATAATAAGGTTATGAGATTTACATTGATGGGTTAATTATTGAGGTATAAGACTAGCTATATAAAAATAAGACTAAAAATCGCGTTTTGAGTCAAATCAGGTTATATCTTGTTTATACATTAACATGGATTTTGTTAGAGCAATCTACAAGTATTTTTCAATAAAAATGATGTTCATTAGTGTTGAAAACAAGTTTAGGACTTACCTTAGTCGTTTTAGGTGTTTGAGCAAAATTTGGGTATAAGTAAATTTGGTTAAACCGTAAAAAGTGGTCTGTGATTTATGGGTACCCATCTTGTTAAGGTCATAACTCATTGTTAAAAATTTCTTTTGATGTGTTTCAAAATTCTAAAATTATCTACACATTATCTAGTTTTCAAAATGTCATGATTCAAAGGTTGAAAATGAGTTTAGGTCAATCAAAGTGCAAAAATGGTACAGATGATCAATTCTAGAAATGATGGACTGAATTTGTATAACAACTTTAAAAATTCATAACTAATTCATAGAAAGCTATTTTTGGTTGTTTCTAACTCTCATGGATTTGTAATAGTGTTAACTTTACAGTAGAGATGTGTTTTAAAAATAAATACCTTGTTTGGGTGATTTGTCAACTGAATCACAAAAGCATGGTCAAAATACTATGTAATTCCAGAATTAGTCAAGTGTACGGTTTTTGGTATAAATACTTTATACATGCATATAAAGCTTTAAAATCCATGTAAGGGTTAGTTCAAGAAGTAAACTACATGTAGCTTAAAACCTAAGAGCTCAATTCATTTTTAAACCCATTTTATGGTCTGTACAAAACGAGAAGTCTAGAACTGGCCCATTTTGCTTGTCAAATGTATTTTGGTAATTTAAACACATGGGAAATATCTATAAAATTTTGTGTAAACACCTAAGGTACTGTAATAATATATATCCATAGGAAAAAAATCATAAACACCTTGAACTTAGTGAACGAGACACCAAAAGTGCACCAAAAGTCAGGACGTAAATTGGTAAAATAGACTAATGAACAAATGGAGCACTTTGTACAAAAAATTACTAATAATTAAGTTTTCGGCATAGTCGAGCATATCGTTAGGACCTAATTAGTTCCTTATCATATGTGATAGGTTGTACTTAGAAGGGCGCATTAGACGGGTTCTCTTTATTTCCCCTTGTTCCGTTCATCTTCGATAATACTTGCATCTTTTCTTAGCTAAAGTGAGTTCACGACCCCTCTTTTAAGTTACTTTATACGTTTTTTAGGGTGGAATGCATGATTTTTATTGCCTTATGAACTACTTGAATTTTATGAACTACTTGAATTATATTAGACTATATTGGACTATTTTGACATTTTGAATTATTTGGACTAAATAGACTTTTTGAATAAATGGATTTTCGGACTAATGGCCTTTTTGAACTATTTTGATTAAATGGACTATCTTGATCTTTTGAGCTATACTAGACTATTGAAACTTCCTTCGAACTTGATAAGTACTTTTGAGTATTCGTAAGATCCTCGTTTTACCGCTTTCTATTTTAGGGACTTTTGCATACTATGTACCGATTTTAAATCTATCATTTGTCATATTAAGACCTTGCGTTTTGTTTTATATACGTGTGACTTTATTAAATTGAGCTTTGCGTGTTATCTTATGATATACGTATGATTTGTACATTGTTGAACTTTGCATTATTTTCATAATATGCAAGACTTGGTTAATATTAAACTTCATGTATTATATTTCTAATACGTGTGACTTTTATTAAAACGAGACTTGCGTATTCTGTATGAATACGTAAGGAGAAATGATATAGTGTTAGGTGTTTAGGATCCTGTTCTTTCCCTACCTGTCTAAATCCTCTTTGATTAGGTTCCTGTTCTTACCCAATTATACGTACTTGTTGCGCTCTACCGAACAGGAGTGTAGATATTATGGGTAGCACTATTAGAGGTCAGCCAACCTCTCGTTCCACTGTTCAGGAATTTGCATAATTTTTATATATAGGGGCAGTCATTCATTTGTTCTTTGACACTATATTTATTGTGTATGTATTTTACTTGGACTTTGTACTTTAATATTAACCAAGTGGCTTTGAACATTTCGACTTTCTAATTTTTGACATATCTATTTTTTATGGAATTATGTGTGAATTTATTCGATACAAGTCTTGTATGGGCGGGACTTGTATGAGGTAAATTTATATGACTCTAGCTATAATGTACTCTTTTATAAACTTTTTTTGGGGACATGTTTATTATCATGGAAGTGTAGGAGAATGTATTTTATTAGAAGTCTTGTATGGGCGGGACTTGTAATAGAATGGATTTACAGGACTCTTGCCATGAGGACTTACTTATAAATGGATTTTTACCACATTTTTATAAAACCCATGTACTCACCAACTATTTTCATAGTTGACCCATTTTCTTATGCATTTCAGGTGATCGTTAGTAAGTTTCTTATGAAGGTATTGCGTTGTGAAGTCTCACTGTGTCATCTATTTTAAATCTTTTAATATCAAGATGAAGCTTATGTGAAGTCGAAACTTATGTTTTAATACCAATGTTCGGCTTTGGCAAATATTGTAATAAAGTACTATTTTTGTTTAATTAATAAATGTTGTTGTGCTATTACCATGTGCTTGTGCCTTATGTTGTTACACTCTATGTTTTCGCTTTTAGCGGGGTGTTACAGATTTGGTATCAGAGCCGTGGTTGTAGTGAATGCCGGTTTTTGAAAACTAAAAATCGCAACTATAACTAAAAGTCATTTTTATAAAACACCAAACATGATAGGAGTTGACTAGTCCGGACATTGCATCATTTGACCTTAATTAGACAGAACTTGATCAATTCTGTCTAATTCAGGTAGAATCATGGAATGTCAAGAATAGTTATCAAGTATCGTGTTTGGTAGAGTCATAAGCATAAGGTCACCTAAAGTTGCATTGGTCGTGTGCGTTCATATTTTGTGCATTTATTTTTGTTATGTAGTCCAATGTGCCATTTTACATATGTTCATTATCTTTATCACTCTATGACCTGATAGATTAAGCACGTCTTTGTTTTCTCCATGACGCGGTCGTTAAGTCACATCCCTCACCTTCCCGTATATTATACGATTTGGACGAATACCTTGACAAATATTATTATTCTGATCTTTAGACAGACGTTGTCAGAACTGCTAGTCCTCCCTGACTATGATATAATGAGAGATTGTCTTCACACATTGATGATTCAGTGTGTGAGTTGTGATGTACATCTAACTACTCTTCGTACCCCTACCCTGCATAGGACCTCGAGAAGGACTCGTCGATAGATTTCGAGTCAGATCTTAAGCAAGCATCAGATGGACTGCGTATGCACGACATGTGGAGACGTTCATTCTTTAGCTATTAGAAACTACGTCGACTTATATTTTAGTTACGTATCTGTCTTATTTTGGCATATTATTAAACCAACCGTTTCGACTACGAATGCGAGCATGAGTGCTCGATTAGTACATAACCACTCAGTGGTTGATTGATTCATACCAACGGTGTTGTTGAAGGAAAATTTTGATATGTCATAATAGTCTTATTTTTGGCTGGGATTTGAACTCCAGCTTGTTGAAAGGTCATTTATGGCGCATATAGCTCGCTTTTATACCTTAAAGCATACTTTTACCTCTGTCATATTTCGCTCTTAATGTGACACAAACCTCATTTTCCCTCGCGCCAAGTCTGGCATTTAATAAGGTATATGACCATACCTTACGTATTGCATGCAACTATTTTCTTATCCACCCTTTGAAATGACATTATTCTCACCATGGAAATCCGATACCTTTAACATTTTCGTTCTTAAAGACATTTGATGAGATAGATTACGTCATTAGTTTCCCTAAGTGTAACTCGCCTAGGAAGGCTATCACTCTATTTGTTTGGTGTATGAACATCTCCTAAGAGACTCCTTTTGAGATAAAAGGTTTAACACAACTTGTTTTACCATAGTTTAGGTCGTCAATTGATTTAAAATCTAAAGAGCTTTGACGTAGTAGTATGGATGGATTGGTGGACTAGAGGTTTAGCAGAAATTGATTGCTTTGCAATAATCGTTTGAGTCCCTCTAGAAGTCGGAAGGATTCTAGTGGTACAAGGAGATAGGTCCGTAAAGAACTTGAAGTTAGTGTCGGTCATCAAGATGAGAAAATACATAGAAAAGGATTTTGTTACGATTTTGACACATATAGTGGACAAAGGAGCTAATGTGAAGAGTATCTAACATACTCCGATAGAAAGATATCATACCAATGTCTTTCTGGAAGATTTGTCTGGACTCCTTCCGACGAGAATAGCTAAGTTCCGGATCGACCTAGTGTCGGACGCAGCACTGGTGGCTAAGGCACCATATTGTTTGGCACCATCAAAAATGCAAGATCTGTGTAAGAAATGACACGAATTTTGGAGCAAACGATTTATAAGACAAATTTCATCACCTTGAGGTACACTAGTGCTCTTCGTCTAAAAGAAGGATGGATTGATGCGCATGTGTATCGATTACAGGGAGTTGAACAAATAAACCATCAAGAACTGATACCCTTTTTCCTCGAACAAACGATCTATTCAATCAAATGCAAGAGCAACTTACTTTTCGAAGATTACCTATGGTTAAGATATCATTAGATAAGAGTCAAGGGAGAAGATACCCCAAGACAGCGTTTAGGATGCGGTACGGGCATTACAAATTCTTAGTCATGCCCTATGGGTTGACTAATGCATCGGCTATGCTTATGGACCTGATGAACAAAGTGTGTAGACCCTACTTAGACAAGTTTATGATAGTGTTTACTGATGATATTCCCATCTACTTATGAAGTAAGGAAGAACATGAACAACACTTAGATATCATTTAAGGTTTCTCAAGGACAAGAAATTGTATGCCAAATTCTCTAAGTGTAAGTTTTAGCTTTGAGAAACATAATTTCTCAGTCACATGGTCAATAGAAAAGGGAATTCATGTCGACCCTGCAAAAATTGAAGCTATTAAGAAATGGGAAAAGATCACGATGGATCTTGTGACAAGGTTACCTAGATTATCGATAAGGCATGATACATTTTCGGAAGCGAGGCAAGTTGAACCCTCGATACATTAGACCCTTCAAGGTACTAAGTATAGTTGGTCAGGTATCTTACCGACTTGAGCTGTCGCATAAGCTATGTGTAATTCATGATGTATTCCACGTCTCAAATTTAAAGAAGTGCTTAACAGGTAAAATATCCGTCGTTCCATTGGAGGAATTACCAATCAATAACAAGCTCCGATTCATAAAGAGCCATTAGAGATTATGGACCGTGAGGTTAAGAGACTAAAGCATAGTGTTGATCATACTTCAATAGATCGAATTCCTTAGCTTGTATAAGGTTTAGTTATGCTAGATAAATCCAACACAACTATAGTAGAAACTTTGTTGAATATATTAAAGGTTATGCGGAATCTAATATTTAATCAATAAGAAGAATTCTTAATGAAACAGTAACACAAGAACAATATAATTCAAGATTATTACAAATAATACGAATACTCTCCTAGTATTAGGGTTACAAAACCTTGAAGCTATGACAATTCTATGAATGGCTCGTTTTGGTACATAGAAGATAGATATCAAACTCTATGCCCTAGGACCTCCTTTATACACCAAGAAGTCTTAGTCGATTTACAATATATTCCTAAAACTTAGAATATTCTTAAAGATCTATCACATAAATAACAATCTTTATCAACTAAGTAATCTTGATCTTTAAGCAATCTTTATCTTCTCTGAGCAGTCTTTATCTTTTCTCTGATAGTAGAAAATCTTCTAGCAGTCTTAATCTTTTCAGCAGTTGTAACTTTGTAACAGCAGTATTAACTCTGAACACTAACAGTAGTAACTTATACACCAGCAGCATTAACTACTTAGGTGGTGTTTATTTTTCAGAAATGCCTCTTAACAGCATCTTAATCTGACTCATTCAGACGCGGTCAGACATTTGGGTTATTAAGACTGTTTGTTTTTTTCATGTCATTTAGAGGCAGTAAGAGGCAAACACTGTTAAAAGCATTTGTTTTTTTCTGGCCATTAAGAGGCGGTAAGACGCATAAACCTCTTACTGAACTAGATGTGGAGGGGGTATCTTAACACCTCTTAATGTCTTTTTTTTCTTTTTTTAATTTATTTCTACTTTGCTGTTATTTTTTTTTTATTTTTTTTCTTGTTTTACTTTTATCTTTTGTATTAAAAGTATTAAATAGAATGATTGCATATGTTTTGTTATATAAAGAATGTATAAGATGATATGTGTCAATTTATATTTTGTTCAAATTAAAAGCAGAAGAAACCGAAAAAACCGAAACCGAACCGAAAACCGAAAAAACCGAACCGAAAAAATCGACCGAAACTAGAAACCGATGGTTCGATTTTTAATTTTTCAAAAACCGAAAAAATCGGTTCGGTTTCGGGTTTTTTTGTCAAAACCGAACCGTAACAACCCGAACCGAACCGTACCGAACCAGTTTTAATTAAATAATATATAATTAATATAATATTAAATAAATAAATGATAACAAAAATTGTAAATTTATCTTATTTTTAATGGATGAAATTATAATAATATATATAATCTTACAATGTTTAATATATGTATGTCGTGTGCGTGTGTTTACTTACACTATGTGTTTGTTACAATGACAATGATCATACTATGTAGTATCTTTCACATGCATGGTGATTGGTCTCATTTATATGTGTAAATTGTAAAAATGTGTAATATAAACATTATTAACTCATAATGACAAAAAAAATCACCAATTCTTACGTAAAATAATTTTATTAATAATAAATAAGCAAAAACCAAATTAAAAACGTTTTGAAACCGAAAAAAACAGAAAAACCCTTTTTTTTTCTTTTTTTTTTGTTTATTTTCTACTTTACTTTTATTTTTTATTTTATTTCTTGATTTTTTTTTCACTTTTATCTTTTGTATTAAAAGTATTAAATAGAATGATTGCATATGTTTTGTTATATAAAGAATGTATAAGATGATATGTGTCAATTTATATTTTGTTCAAATTGAAAGGTACGATTTCGGACTCATACATCTTAATTCTAACGCGACTCATTTAGTTAATAGTTTTAAAAGTATAATTTAAACTCTAACACGTTTATTTTTGTCGAATAAACATGAGATTGCTTGTTTTTTAAATACTTTGACTTTAAATTGTTTATATTATAAACTTTGTTTTTTTATTTAATAAAATTTATTTTTTGTGCGAATGTAATCATTTTATATTTAAATTGTAAAAACTATTGTTTAACACATCTATACATTTTTACCAAAACAAACAGTTTTATTTCATTCATATTGAGAATTCTCGACCACTTATTCAGATTAAGATGGGAATCAGATTCAGACTTTTCTACCGAATATTCAAATTCAGATGTGCGAATCAAATTCAGATTCAGAGCCTCTTAATAAACAAACATCACATTAGAATATTTCTTCAATCTTCACCAGCAGTACTAACTTTACTCTAGCAGTACTAACATGTACTAGCAGTAGTAACTAGCAGTACTAAGTTATACTAGCAGTAGTAACTGTGAACTAGCAGTACTAACTACTTAGCATATTTTTCATTATCTTTGTGCTAGCAGTAGTAACACACACCTGAGTAGCAGTAACTCTAAGATCATCAATAAGTCTTTTAATCCTAACACATAGTCAAATTCATATCGTTAAAGTTTGATGAAATTCGTAAAGAGGTCCCTAGTTCATGTGTGTTAGCCTATACCATTTCACATATTATCACATGAAAATGAGAAGATATTTTAAAGAGACAGAGAGACATGTAGAGAGAGAGAGGAAGAGAGAATGATAGAAAGATGGTAACTTCACTAAGAAAGAAATGAGAAGCAGCACCCTTTACCTTGTGTGGTGAAGGATATTTATAGTACAAAGTGAAATAGAACCCTAAGTTGGGACGTATGGACTCTATGGGCCGTTTACATGGGCTTTAGCCCGTAAACTACTTTTTCCAATGCAAGGCTCGGGAATAATAATGACCATCACTTTACATAAAAACATGGCTAACAATCTCCCCCTAAGGGGTGGTCCTTGAATTGTGGATCACTTCTTGTGACGTCTTGAGTCTTGGGGCCTTGTATTCTTGGGAATTCTTTTGAAGATACTTTTGCATGCTTGTGATCTTGGATGTTAATCTTTAACTTGATATTTTTTGACAATATTCTTATATCGTGGTCTTTGGCCTTGATTTGTCATGACTACTGAGATCTCTAAATCTTTATCCTTGAATCTTTATGCCACCTTGCAATCTTGTGTCTCCACCCTCATGCTCATGGTCTTGAAAGCTTGCTAACAATCTCCCTCAACATTTTCTTTGACATGATTGCTTGTACCACATAATGGAAGGAGTAGTACTTGATCCACTTGTAAGATATATCTTTGTTATTGCCTGGCAATCTTGTCGATAATGTTCTTTTAAGGAAGTTCTTGTACATCAGAGATTGCGGAATACTTTGACACATGTACTTGAGCTTTCATCATGTATTTATCTTTGTCGATTGAGCATAAGGTCTTGAATATTGACTCGACATGGACTAGAAGATGCTACCGTCAGGAAAACCTGCAAGTATAGGTTAGTGATAAACATACATGGACGAAAGTGTCTTTGTCACTTCGTCGAATATGGTTGCAATAACCACGATTCCTCGTTAATCAGTATAAATACTGCCTGTGATCAGGTAGAATTCAAAAGAATCTCCTTGACAGGGTTTCGCAGCTGCACTAGCCGTTCTCGTTACTGGAATGTCGCAAAGCAGACAACACGGTAAGAGTGAATTAGATAGTTAATATCTTTCTGATTGAGTCATCAATTCATATACTGGACCAAAATTGATATCCAGTTGACACAAGCTTGATTCGTTTAGAATCTCGCAAGTCACCTACCGCATAGCTGTATGATGTTGACTCTGGAAGGATTTACATTCATCACTGTGAGTACTAAAGAGTATCACTCTGAATGTTCTAGCAATTACCACAAGGATAATGCATAGTACTCTGTAATACCAAATGTTGTATAATGATGTACAACATTTTGTATATTGGAATTTGTGTCCTAGTGAGATTTTGATCGATCTCAATGGCTCTAGACTCTATAAGTGCACATTTGTTATTTGGTAATCGGAGGCTGGAGCGGACTGCTACCTTTTGAATATCTACGATCTCGAAGTGAGAAAGTCGATAGAAACATATTGATCTCTGTGAGAAATGAAATAAACTTCTTTTGAGAAAAGCCTGAGTAGCTGGGATGGGTTGTGCTTTGCATCACTGGGTCCATGATGACTTGTTGATAGAGGTTTTATATACACAATAGAATACAATATAAAATATTATTCAAAAGAGCAATTAAGAAAATTCCCTAAGGAAAATTCACTCTCAAAAAATATATATAATATAATATATAATATGTATATTTAACCGGGTAAATATGATCACCCGGGTCGTTTCCCCAACGACTAGTGAAATTGAAACCTCGTTTAAGCTTAGATTATGATTTGAATGAGAAAATAGATAATTTGATGATCTATTACTACTAAATAAAAGCAACAATTAAAATAAGAAATTAAAAGCAATTAAACATTTAAAATGATTAATGGGAAACAAATATAACGCGACAAATAAGCAAGTACACTAGAATTAACTCTTAAAAATGTAAACTAAATTTCTAAACCTAAAATAGAACAAAAGAAAATTTTAGGAAAAAGAAAAACACCATTTGATCGAAAAAAAAAACAAGTCCCTTCGTGTTTAAGAAATCATTGAGACACATTGTGAGTTTCCAGAGTTTACCAAAAAGTCCCCCTAACATGTGCACCATTTTATGGAATGGAGTTTTGCACATGCGAGGTTTGGGAACGCACTTATAGATTGAAGATCGTATCCGTTATTAATCCGTATTGATCACATTTTAATCACTATTCTCCCCCCTCTAATAAATTTGCAAGGTTGTTTACAATTTTTGACAATTAGTGAATTAAAAATAAGTTAATGTTCAGAATTCACATAAGCATAACTAAGTCTTGGGAGAACAAGAGTGCATGCAGAATGAATCATATTATTTACTCCCCCTCAATTATAGAATAGAGTGAAAAACTTGAAGTGGGAGTTTGTTGAGCACACAATTTTGGAAAGGATTTTGAAATTTTCCTTTTTTGAGGAAATCTTGAAAAATTGTGCTCAACAGAGGAAAATATGTTGAGCTATATCTTATTTACCATCATTTTCCTTATAAATTATCTTGAGCATTCAAAACTTTGAAATGTTTATATGACTTTTGACTCAAGAACCGAGAAGATTTGAGCTTCCTGTTGTTTTAGGCATAAATGTACATACGAATGGAACATTTTCCTTTCTTCGGGAGGACCGAGTGTCCTATGATTGAATTTACCTTTGAGTCGTAGCAGAAAAAAAAATGAAAAGGACATGTTTGAAAGCATTTAAAAAACTCTCGCTCGAACTTCATTTATTCTCCTGTGTTAATATTAATCAACATTTCTAGGTGCGCAATTGTTAATCGATTGTAGAGGACATGTCGGAGAATGATTCTTTTTTTGTATGTTTGAAATTTTTTGATTTTGTATTTTGCTTTTATAGGTTTTATATTTTTATATTTTGTTTGTCTTGGTTTTATAAATCAAAGTAAAGAGAAAAATAAAAAATATTTACAAGTCGAAGTTTCCATCAGCAGTGATAGATGTTGCTAGAGTTGAAGTAGATGAAGTTGAATCTTGTTTGTGTTTGACAGTTATCGGATGCATCTGCTGTACAAGTTAGTAAAGCGGATGACTTTGTTAAAAACTTGATTTTCTCCATTTGATTTAATCCGTTCGAACTAATGACCGAATATATAGATTTCCATACTCTACCATCGACGTCATGACATATCATATCTACTTGAGTTGAAAACAAGACAGCTTTCTCTTCTTTTTAAGTAAGCGCATGAAGCGCTTACAATCCTGTTTCCTTTTGAAGACAGGGTTGCAATTTGACATTGATTACCAAGCCATATTGACTTGAGCTAACAACATTGAAATGTTTCGAAAGTAGATCAAGACCGATAAAAGATTTTTCTTTTCGTTGTTAAGGGATAAAACGCACTGACGCGTACTTTTTCTTTTATTTGAAGATCGGGTTGTTATCTGGTCATTTTATAGCAAACCATTGACTTTGAAAATTTGGAACAAACATCGGTTAGTCGAAGTATGCTTGTTTCTTAGTTTGGAACCTGCCACAGAGAGATCTTGTGGACATTCGAAAACCCTTTGCTTGAAGGTTCTGAGGGATTAGAAGTACTTGCAATGTCACACACAGATTTATTAATATTTATTTCGGTGTTACTGGGATGCCAGTTTATTTCTCAAACATGGCAAATCAAATTTCTTTCAGTTGGAACCCACCTAAGACAATTTCTAGGTTTGCTAGGCCTAGATGAAACAAGACTTCCTTGGGACCCTAACTCCTTTGATTTCCTGACATTTACCTTATGTTTCTTTCGATTTTCAAGTTTTAAGACATTGGCACTTTGGTTATCAGCACGGGAATTTATGTCATTCACATAATTAAGCATACAGACATCATGATTGCCAGTAACAAAACATTGCTTTTCACATAGCACAATACAATTCTTGATTTAGATTTCTAACGGCACTTAATGTTATTACATTCAGATGACTATGCTCTGAGTCTTGGGAATTAGAGATTCCTATTATGGTTTTCTTCTAATTTTTTCGTAGTTTTACGTGAGGCATCCAAATTTTAGACTTGGAGTGAAACCCTAGCAGGCTTTGTGATCTTATAGTCTTAGTAGTGTTGTTCTACTCGTGTAGGAGAAAACCACTTTGAGTTAGAGTTAGCTTGTTGCCTATGGGTGAACATTGTTGCAAAGCAGTGATTGGTTTTGTCCTATACGCTTGATTTAAACAGGTTTGTTAGGGACAATATTATCCTACCCTAGAGGTTTAGAATGATTAGTCCCTAAAAGATTCTAGAGGCAATCACATAACATTTTGCCTCACCTTTTCGATTCTCGTGTGGTAAAGTGCCGAGTTTGAAGTGGCTTGGTATTGGACAATAGCTTGATTCGTTCTTATACTCACTTTGGGAAGCAAGAGCGAGGATTTTGGAAAAGGAGTGACAAAATAAAGTTTTGGTTTATAAAAAGAAGGTGGTTTCCCCAAGATTGATTGCTTTGTAAACATAGTTATTGTTCTCGGCGTACCTTTTTGTGGTGCTTTTCGTTCAGGACAACTCCGTTATCAATAACTGTGGGCTCTTACATAGCATTGCATAGATGGTGTCATACAATTGTTTTTGCAAAGAGTCAATTATTGAATTGGTTTGAGCTAGTGTCACTTGTTAGAGTCAAAACAGGTTTTTTGTATCGTGTCTAAGATGAGCATTTTCTTTGCATAATTCAAAACCTGAGTTTCAATGAAACTTTCTCAATCTTAAGTTTTTGAAAAAAAACATTGGGTCACGGGTATTATGATGCACATTGTGTATCACAACTCGTACCCTTGAGATCTCCCAATTGAGCTTGCAACCGTTCGATCTTTTGTTGCATGTCATTATAAGCTTTATCTTACGAGATTTGTCTTTTTTTGCATTTCTTCCCTTTTGTGTTCCAATTTTCATAGACAGGTATTCTTTTTCCTTTGTATAATGCAATTTTCAAGTTTTTCTTTCGTAAGATTACTAGCTCAGTTTGGAGATTAGTTTACTGCACTTAGTGGTATGCATTTGAATATATAATGTTCATAGCAATTTTATATCTTTTGGGTACCTCAGTTGATCCTCTGAAGTCATTGTTAGGGGCATTGTCTGACTGGTTCAAGCCCCCAAGATAAGGTTGCTTGCTGCAAGTTATCCTTAAAAGTTGCAGTTTCACTTTTACTTCTCAGTTGCTTCTTAAGCTCTACAGCAAAGCCATGAATGCATCATTCCAACTTGAGGGCTTTGGATCCCTGCTTCTTCATCGTGCATGAGGCAATCTGAGCTGTTGTGTAGATAAGCGCATCCCGTTTCCTTGTCTTGGACTGTCTGAAGTTGCTGGATATGACCACTTCTCCTCGACAGTATGTAACACCTTCATCGGATTTACCATTGATACCTCTTACCTTACCATCTCAGCAGGGTAGCTTTTTTTATACCAACATTCCATTCCCATACTGATTTGCAATTTCTGGAACCAACAATAAGGCCCATTATATTTTTAACATATCTAAATACCCGGATTTATGAACCGTCATTTTGCCAAACCTCATTCGCATCATATTGCACAACATTTTGTTTATCTCCCTGTATTTCACCCTACATGTTCATTTCATCCATTTGCATTTTTGATGTTTGGCTTCGTGTTCATAATCCTGTTGTGCGTTTTGATATTGCGGGGGTTAATGAACTTCTTTGGTTGTTGTTTCGTTTGGTATGGTATTGACTTTTGAATGCTTTAGCCAATAAAGGCAAGTGCATTGTTCATATGCAGTTGTGGGATTGAACTGTCATTTGAGATTCTGCATGGCGTGTGGCACTTGTAGTTCTTGTTGGAATTGAAAGGTTTGTGGGTAAAAGTTTGATTGAAGGCTTGTGGATGTTGTATTAGGTAATGTGATGAGTGATCTAGGTGGAACGGTGTATTACGTGTTTGACATTAATGCCAAAGGATCATGTGTGTTTGCAATTCGTTGTGTTCTAAAAACATTGATGTCTTGCTGAGTCGACATTGCAAAAGTGATGTGAAATGATAAACAAGGATCTTTAGTGTGTAAAGTGATTTGTTGTTGTGATGGAAAACTATTTCACGGGATTTTACAGATCTTTGATTAAAACCGAGAAAAAATCGTATCTTTGCGGTCGATTTTCAAAATCATAAAGAAAAAACCGTTTTTTTTAAAACAAAAATTTTCTTAGTTCCGGTCCTCACTGCTGGTTCGGTCCTTCGCTAGATCGTCTTACGCTAATTTCGGTCGAATGCTTAGGATCGGTCCTCGCTAGATCCGGTCGTCACGCTAGTTCGATGAGCTTAGTTCGATCTCGCTAGTTCGGTCATTCGCAGTTCGGTCGACGCTATTAGTTCGTTCCTCGCTAGATCGGTTCTCTTGTTCGAATCCAAACACACTACTAGCTCTGGGTCCTTCGACGGAAGAGATCATTCGATCCTCGAAGGAAAAATCTCAGATCTGGTCCAAACAGAAAATTACTTCGATCGGTCCTCGAAGGATGAGACTCGTTCGATCCTCAAAGAAAAGTCTAGTTCGGTCTAAGCTAACAAGCCCTCGTTCAGTCCTGGAAGTGAGATCTAGTTCGGTCCTTGAAGCACGCTTTCTAGTTCGGTTCAATTGGTTGTCACTCGTTCGATTGAACAAGGTTTCCTCTCGTTCGGTTGTGGATGTTTGCTTTTCCCCCCCCCACCCCCCCCAACACAACACTACCCCCCCCAACTCCACTTTTCCTTTTTCCCCTCGTTCGGTGATCTTTCAAATGTTGCAAGAAAATGATACTAAAAAGAGAAAGTGACACTTTGTTGCAAGATAATGACACGAAAAGAGAAAAATAAACCACACGTTGTTGCAAAAAAAAATTATGATTACGAGATGAAAACACAAGGACCCCCAATTTCCGAATAAAAAAAGCGGTAAAAAAATATTACGACAAACAAATACAACAACCCAACCTTGCTCTTGTGTACCACTTGTTAGGATATTATTCATCACCTCACACACCAAAAAATTAGAAAAATAGTTTTTAGAGAGAGGAAGTAAAAAGGGATATAATGGTTAATTGATCATATAAATAGAAAAATGACGAAGCAACACCCTCTCTACTCTTGGAGAGGGGCTATAAATAGTTAACAAGAGTGGACTATGTTGTGGGGATTGTGTTTGGGGCCGAGTTCTATTACATAAATGGGGCTTGAGACCGCAACAGGCCAACTAGCCTTAAATGAAATTATCGTAAACTACGTTTTACTTATACAAAGGCTCGAGAATATTTAATGGACAATCACTTTTAATAATTACCACGGCTATACTGTTAATTACTGCTTTTTGCTTACGGAATGACACTAGACTGAGCACTTATGCACATTAGTCATAGGATTTATTAGGTTTCAAATGAGATTGCTAATCAGCAACAAGGAAATACTACCATTGAACTGTACTATCACAAATTGAAAGGTTTATGGGATAAGTTGGATGCTTTGGAAGCACCTTATGCTTGTGTGTGTAGATGTGATTGTACTAATGGGAGAAAAAATAGTGAAAGGGATCAAAGGAAGAGGCTTAATTCTGTTTTCTGCTGCCATTAGGTATTGGATGAAGTTTACCCTAATGTTAGAAGACATATATGTTCACACAACCATTACCTTTAGTTTTTAAGGCTGTATATCATGCTTAGGCCAATGAGCGTGAAGAGAGAAATTGTAACAAATCATATTTTAGGTCATCTGTACGAGTTTATATTACCACTTTTATTTTTTTTTGTCTCGTATGGTTTGCTTTTAATTTTAATCATTAAGTTAAATCGCGTAAGCTAAAAATTGTCATTCAACGTAAACGGGCATCAAACAATTAAATGTTTACGTCAAGCAAGTGTTAGATAATTATTTAAAAGATAATTATTAACTTTGCACATTTTATTTTTATTGGTTACGTAAAGTGTTTACGTTTCGCGATAAAATACGTCCAGGCATTCCCGGAACAACCAAAACTTTTCTACGCATCAACAAATACCCCATTGTATACCCATTGCTCAAAGTTTTATTTAAAACTTCACCAACTTTTTTACTATGGCTGTGATTTACCATGAAGAAAACCAACAAGGGCGAAAACAATTTACTAGTATTTTACCTTTATTTTTAAACTACAACTACCAAGTCTGCATATAATTGCAAGTAATTTTTTGTTATAGATCCAAAATCAAAAAAAAAATAATAAAACTAGTACTTCCATCCTCCTAATATTTGGATGAAATATTAGTCCCGGTTGGGGGACATTGAGCTCATACAAAACTAACAACTTTAAACTTGGTACACCATGATACCCATTATTAAAATCTTATGTCTTTCAACAAAGTCTTGACCAGACTCTTCCCTAGAAATACTCCTTATGTCTTAAGGACTTTCCATAGATCTTAGGATAGTCAAAGTGGGATATTTAGGAAGCAAAATAGTTTAAGGAAGAAATAAACTCTAATTTGTTTCAATACCCACCCCCCACCCGAACACTACCTCATTTAACTTCCTAATCTAGTTATGAACACAACACTAACTCACTTCTTAAGGTGAAAACACTATCATATATCTCCCTTTTGTCTCTCTTAGGCCACAGCCAAAACCTCAAAACCCCTAAATGCTCATACAATTTTACATAACTCATCCAAGTTATTCTTCAACATATCTTAAGATTTACAAGAAGAGTTTAAAGGTCTTGTTAAGTATTTGCAAGGGTTAAGTAAAGAAGGTTTTTGGTTAGGGTTTCATAAGGAATTAGGGTTTTCATTGATTGGGAAGCACTAGGGTTGTTTGCTAAAAAAGGTTTAGACATTGGTTGTCATCATATACATCATATTAAGGTTATGTAAAAACCTTAAACTATTTACATTCATGATTTGATGTGTATATAATGACTATGTAGTTAATCACCATCTAGGAAACTTATTTACATGAAAAATAGATTTTTTTACTTGTGATCATGGTATGATATACTTTTACATATGTTATATGGATGTTAATATCTTGTGGGAATAGTAGTATGAGTATTTCACAAGTGTAGGTTATGTATAAAAAGTATATATAAACTAGTGAGTTTTAAAAGTTAATTAAGTTAGTTTTATAAGGTATATAGGACTTGTTGATTCTTGTTTTTAGGACAAATCAATGGACCTAAGGACTTAAATATGTCAATTACAGTTGATAAATGGTGTTGTATGGATCTCCCCGCGCTCTACAACGCTCGCACTATGCTATAATACAAGTTACAAAAACAATGTTTAAACGCCTATTATCGCTAACTAAAACCAATCTTTCTGTTTTTTAATTCGAAATATAAGATTCATTTTATAGATATATTTTTAAACTACATCTCATGACGGATTTACCATAAAATGTAAGAAACACGAATAAACCGTTATAACCCGTAGGAGATAACGCCATTTTGTAAGATTTACGATACTATTAAACGAATTTATAAATAAGAAATTTTATAAAAAAAACTACCTTTACAAACCACCTCTGGTTATAAAAAGGTTGGAATATTTTTTCAGATGTACAATATTTTTAGAATTCCAAAACATTAAGAATATATTTTTTGATCAATAACAAAGGAGTTATGGATTTTTCCGTGTTTACGATAATTAAAGTTTATAAAAATAATTATATAAACTATGAACAGTAAAAATCACTTTTCATCTCAGATACATTTTGGAAAATACATTAGTTAGATAAAACTTTTAATTATGAAGACGTGCTCAAAAGAATCGCTAAAATCGGAGTTAAAACGAATAAGATACGACATTTACGAGTTTGCGATAGCTAAATTTATAAAACTATTATGGAACAGTAAAAAGTGTTGTTCACATAAGTTGAAAATATGAAAATAGTATATTTTGATAACTCATCTTAATACGAAAGTGTGGACATAAGAAACGGACTTAAAACGATAAAGTTACACCGTTTTTACTAAAGAGATATTTATAAACGTTCTTACTTTATAAATATGATTTCACCAACTACCCAATCTAGATGGTTGCATCCTCGTAGCTATATAACACATTATTAAACCGGTATTAATTATTCAACCAGTACTTAGTACCACTGACGACCATATAATTAATTAGGTTGCATTCAAGTGTATTTGTGATATACGCATTTTCAAGCATTTAATTTACATTGTTAACTCATCTACTCGAGGTGAGTTCATAGCCCCACGTTTTACATTTATAATGATTTACAAGTTTTGGGGTGAGAAATATATGCATGTTTTACAATTGGACACAAGTGGACATTTTACATTACGATTACGTGTTTGCCTAAGTAGCGATAACCCTGTGAGCCCATTATCATGAAACTCGTCAAACCTTACTTGTTGTGAGCTGTGATTGTTTATTATATAAGATCTATTTGGGATTGACATCCCCGTTCGGCTCTCGTGAGTCATGCTTCACTATGCCGGTTTGCAGAAAATCGACGTTACCATGTCGGATTTGGGATTATTACAGGTTACACTTCTTCCAACGGGCAAATGTATGGACATTTTATATTTCAATTCATACATGTCGAGCTTCAGTGTCATGAGCTTAGGGAAACGTAATCACAATTTATGATGTTTGCATTTGTTGCATTATCATGGGGAAATCTTGCGGTCCTACATTATACATTTTACAAACCTATGAATTCACCAACATTATTGTTGACGTTTTAAGCAATGTTTTCTCAGGAGATCAATGAGGTACAAAACCAAGGATACATTGATGGTCGTTATTTTGGAAGTCGTATGCATTAAAGATTTGGTTGCATTACATTTTGGGGATATATTTTGTTATGGACTGAAATCTATGTATTTTAAACAATGAACAAGTGATGTTTCGAACTTATGTAACAATAATTTTTTAAATCCAATGTATCAATTTTAAACAACTTTTAAATGGCCGTTCTTATATATATCTTGTGCTGTTGATCTATGAAGTACCACCCCAGACCCATATTCCGCTGCGATCCAATTTGGGAGTGTTACAGATTGGTATCAAGAGCCAAGGTTATAGAGAACCAGGTCAAATGTTTTTGCTGGACTATAATTGTTTTCAAACATTGCATTCATACAAAGGGGTTTTCACGATATATACATACAGTGTTGTTGTTGGTTAGACTAGTTGATTCATGATTGATTATACATGTTATAAACTTACTATGTATCATTACGATAAGAGTCTTATATTAATACTTATATAATCTACTTTTGATTTTCAGATATTGTCATGTCGGATTCAGAGGATTTTACAGTCACTTACATAGACGGTATCATAGGTCCGTTTGCAGGATTTCTGTATACCATTGGATCTTCCGGGAGTCGATGGACTGCCCATGATGCCAGAGGACCCTTATGCTTATATGGTGGCCGCTTTTCAGGCCCCAACATCACCGGATTATGTGCCTGGCCCTGAGGAGCCAGAGCAGGCACCGCCTTCACCAGAGTTTGTTCCTGAGCCTGTATACCAGGAGTTTATGCCACCGGAGGATGAGGTGTTTCTAGTAGAGGAACAGCCACTGCCTGCTGCTGTCTCACCTACTACCGACTCACCAAGATACATTGCAGACTCCGATCCAGAGGAGGATGAGGAGGATCCTGAGGAGGACCCTGATGATTATCCTGCCAACGAAGGAGACGATGACGATGATGATGATGATGAGGCATCCGATGACGACGAGGATGATGATGATGATGTTGAGGAGGAGGAGCACCCAGCTCCAGCCGACTCTGTCCCACCACATGTACACCGTGTTACGGCTAGGATGTCTGTCCGAGCTCAGACACCCATATCACTTCCTTCAGATACATAGGTTTCCGAGCTTCTTGCCTACTATCTCCACCTACCATCTCCACTCCTCATTTGTCATCACCTCTACCCCAGATACTATCACCACTACCTTCAGATACTCATCACACAACCATTACCGGTATCATCTCCACCACTACCTGCTAGCCCTTATCTTATCCTTTGGGATATCAGAGCTGCTAGGATCCGGCTGAAGCCGAGAACACCATATCTATTCCCATCCTACTTTACCATCGAGTACCCTACCATCAAGGACACAACCACCTACCTATTTACCTTTACCTACTCCATCACCACCCTTGACTTCTTTCCTCTACTGAATCGTAGAGCAGAGGTGTTTAGAGGTTAATTACCGCTCAGAGTGGTTGTGTATTGTCTAGGTCCGAGATATGAGGTCGGATGATGAATTCATCTGCTCCCACTGCTTGACCATTGGAGGCTTTAGAGCTGACTATGGATCGTTGGGCACTTTGGATGATGAGATAAGGCAGTCCAAACCAAACAGATATGTGGTTATAGGATCACAGGACATTGGGATATGACATGGTTGAGGACATGTAGGGGGATTACCAGCATTTACGATTGCTGGCAGGGCTGAGTCAGGCGAATGACAGATTTTGTCAACGGGACTATTAAACAGGACATAAGGAGATTTATGTGAGACTGGACGGATGGCACAGGATGAGAGATTGTTGATGAGCGGTCAACTCAACATGTTGCGTTGAGATAGACGTGCTTATGCTCGTACTACTAGACTAATGGAGACTGAGGCCAGAATTTCTCGTGAGGCTTGGTTTAGTCGTACGGATGTCAGTGATACAGCCCGTTCTGAGGTGAGAGGCACGGCGGATATAGTGCTGCAACAACCGACGGAGATTACAAGGTTGCGGGTAGCAGACCGCACCTGACAGGCACAGCTTGTGGAGACACTGACACTATTAAGGACACTGCAGACATAGGTGACAGAGCTCCAGAGTCAGCAGGGACCCGCTGGCAGTCCAGCACAACTCGAGATATCGGAGGAGGCTGATAGTAGCTCTTAGATTTGTTATGTTGTAGCTATGTTGTATAGCCTACTAAGTGTTATGGGTAACTCCCGACTAGTAAGGCTTTAGGTTGTTTATATTTCATTTTGTAACCTAAGGGCAGTGATCATTTTGTATTTGAATCAGGTCATGTATGTTTCTAGATTATATTATAGGAAGGGACGTATTATTAATGTCTTGTAATCGAATTTATTTGAATGAATGTCGATTATAGCCTAACACCATTGTTATTTCAATTCAGTTGTACCATTTCACTGTGCGAGTGGTCTCAATTTATTTATCGGTGTATATGTCATGTATGGTTATGATTTGTTTGAAATCTAACAGATTTTTATATTTTCTTGTGGATTAGAAGAAAATGCACCAAAAAGAACCACCAGATCAACAACCAGCCAACAAAACCCCACCCCAAACTATTATGTGACGGATGGCAACTTAAGAGGCTAATCGACCCAAGGCGTTGCTGTTTGCATTGGTAGCACGTGCGCTGAGTGAGAGAAGCCGAAATGGCGAAGACAATCATAATTCAGGCACGGGTGTAAGGAGACAAGCTCCTCCTGCCCGTGAGTTCACTTACCCAGATTTCATGAAATGCAAACCCATAACTTTAAGGGTACTAAAGGAGTCATCGAGTTAACTCAATGGTTTAAAAGAATGGAAACTGTGTTTCATATAAGCAACTGCTCTGTGGAAAACCAAATTAAGTTTGCCACTTGTACTCTTCTTGGAAGTGCTCTAACATGGTGGAATTCTTATGTTAAGATTGTTGGTCATGATGTTGCTCATGCAATGACTTGGACAAACCTAAAAAAGAAGATAACTGACAAGTACTGCCTAAGGGGCGAGATTAAGAAGCTAGAGGTTGAGATGTGGAATCTTAAGGTTAAAGGTACCGATGTGGTAAGCTATAACCAACGTTTTCAGGAACTGGCATTGATGTGTGCTAGGATGTTTCCTGAAGAGTCAGACAAGATTGAGAAATATGTCGATGGGTTGCCTGACATGATTTACGGAAGTGTAATGACATCTAAGCCAAAAACCATGCAGGATGCAATTGAGTTTGCAACTAAGCTGATGGATAAGAAAATCCGCACTTTTGCTAAACGACATAGTGAGAACAAAAGAAAGCAAGATGATAACCAACAACAACAATAGAACAAGAGGCATAACACTGGCAGAGCTTATGCTGCAGGGTCTGTGTGGCGAATGAAACCTTACGGAGGATCTAAACCTCTTGATTGCGCCAAAAATGCAACTATCCAAATGACTGTCAATGTGCTCCAAATGTCAAAAGTGCAACAGAGTTGGCCATCTGGCTTGTGACTGTAGGAGTACTGCAAATGCCAACACTGCTAACAACCAAAGGGGTGGGGGGCAACATAGGGGCAGGTCAGAAACCTACTTGCTATGAATGTGGAGCCCAGGGACATTTCAAGAGGGATTGTCCAAAGCTGAAAAACAACAACCGTGGTAACCAAGGTGGAAATGGCAATGCTCCAGCGAAAGTGTATGCGGTAGGCCGTGCAGGGACAAACCCAGACTCAAACATCGTTACGGGTACGTTCCTTCTAAACAACCGCTATGCTTCTGTCTTATTTGATACTGGTGCCGATAGAAGCTTTGTGTCTACTGCATTTAGCTCCCAAATTGATATCACACCATCTACCTTAGATCATTATTATGATGTTGAACTAGCTGACGGGAGAATAATTGGGTTAAACGCTATCATTCGGGGTTGTACATTAAATTTCTTAAATCACCCATTCAACATAGACTTAATGCCTATAGAACTTGGTAGTCTCGACATCATATATGGTACGGATTGGTTGGCAAAGTACCAAGCTGTCATTGTTTGTGCCGAGAAAATCATTCGTATTCCCTGGGGAAATGAAACCTTAATTGTTCATGGTGACGGAAGCGACCGGGGAAACGAGACTCGTTTGAACATCATCTCGTGCACTAAAACGCAGAAGTACATGCTAAAAGGATGTCCTATCTTTTTGGCACATGTTACTACAAAGGAGACTAAAGATAAGTTAGAGAAGAAGCA